>CM046874.1:229339878-229645287 GCA_025667525.1 Glebionis coronaria | reverse complement strand
CCCCTTGATAGAGAAGCTTTGTCCTCAAAGTTTAGGAGTGTCACGGTTTCTAGAGTTGTCAAAGAGTTGCGGATATTTGTTGCAAAATTGATCCTCACGCTCCCAAGTGAATTCAGGTCCACGTTTAGAATTCCACCTCACCTTGATGATAGGAATACGACTCTGTTTCAATCGTTTAACCTCACGGTCCATGATTTCAACAGGTTCTTCGACAAATTGCATCTTGTCGTCGATTCGGAGTTCCTCCAATGGTATAACGAGTGTCTCATCAGATAGGCACTTCTTCAAGTTTGACACATGAAAAGTGTTGTGCACGCGGCTCAACGCTTGCGGTAATTCGAGACGATAGGCTACGGTTCCAACCTTTGCCAGAATTTTGAAAGGTCCAATATAACGGGGGTTCAGCTTTCCTCGCTTGCCAAAACGTACTACACCTTTCCAAGGCGATACTTTTAGCATCACTTTGTCTCTCACTTGAAATTCGAGAGGCTTACGTCGAACGTCGGCGTAACTCTTTTGACGATCACGGGCTGCTTGAATTCGGCTCTTGATTTGAACAATCTTCTCAGTCGTTTCACGGATGAGTTCAGGGCCAGTGAGTTGACTATCCCCAACCTCACTCCAACACACAAGCGAGCGACATTTACGACCATACAACGCTTCAAACGGTGCAACCTTAATACTGGTATGATAACTATTGTTGTAAGAGAATTCCACTAGAGGCAAATGTTTGTCCCATTGCTTCACAAAGTCAAGCACACAAGCACGCAACATGTCCTCCAGCGTTTGAATAGTCCTCTCACTCTGTCCGTCAGTCTGCGGGTGATAAGCAGTACTCATGTCCAATTGCGTACCCAACGCTTTCTGAAGTGATTTCCAGAATTTCGAAGTAAATATACCATCTCTATCAGAAATTATCGAGATCGGTATCCCATGTTTTGCGACTACTTCCTTCAGATAAAGTCTCATAAGCTTATCCATCGAATCATCTTCCTTCATAGCCAAAAAGTGTGCAGATTTCGTAAGTCGATCCACAATTACCCAAATTGTGTCGTATCCGTTTGTCGTTTTAGGCAGCTTAGTTATGAAATCCATGGTTATGTTTTCCCATTTCCACATAGGAATTATAGGTTGAACCAACAATCCAGATGGTTTTTGGTGTTCTGTTTTCACTCTAGCGCAAGTCAGACACTTCCCTACATACGTAGCAATTTTAGCTTTCATATATGGCCACCAATATAGCTTCTTCATATCCTGATACATTTTGTCAGATCCTGGGTGAATCGAATACTTAGATTTATGCGACTCGTGCATAATCACGTCCCTTAGTCCTCCAAACCGTGGTAACCAACTTCTACCATTCAGACATAGCGTTCCATTAGTGCTAGTCTCCAATTTCTTAGTAACCATTCCTCCTAGTTTCTCAGCTTCAACATTTTCAGGCTTAAGGGCTTTGGTTTGTGCTTCACGAATTTGCACAGGTAAGTTCGGATTGATAACCATAGCTAACGATCTAACTCTACGTGTCATCAGTTGTTCCTTTCTACTTAGCGCATCCGCCACTACATTGGCCTTCCCAGGGTGGTAGCGGATTTCACAGTCATAATCGCTGAGCAACTCGATCCATCGACGTTGTCTCATGTTCAGTTCCTTCTGATCAATAATATGTTGTAAACTCTTGTGATCGGTATAGACGACACACTTGGTTCCATACAAGTAGTGTCTCCACAATTTCAAGGCAAATACTACCGCTCCTAGCTCCAAGTCGTACGTAGTGTAGTTTTTCTCATGCGTTTTCAATTGTCGTGACGCGTAGGCGATAACTTTCTTCCTCTGCATCAACACAGCTCCCAATCCTTTTGCTGATGCATCACAGTAGACCACAAAGTCTTCCGATCCTTCTGGTAACGATAGAATAGGCGCACTACACAACATTTGTTTCAACTTCTGGAATGCTAATTCCTCCTTATCTCCCCATTCGTATTTCACCTTCTTTTGAGTCAACTTCGTCAATGGTTTCGCGATCTTCGATAATCCCTCGATGAACCTTCGGTAATATCCGGCGAGTCCTAAGAATTGGTGAATTTCAGTCGGTGTCGTCGGAGCAGTCCACTCCCTAATTGATTCAATCTTGGCAGGATCAACATGAATCCTCTTGCAATCTATAACGTGACCTAGAAATTGTACTCTTGGCAACCAAAAATCGCACTTCGAGAACTTAGCGTACAATTATTCATTCTTAAGCAATTCCAATATTATCTTAAGATGTTCCTCATGTTCCTTCTCATTCCTTGAGTAAATCAGTATGTCATCGATGAACACAATGACAAACTTGTCCAAATACGGTTTACACACCCGATTCATGAGGTCCATAAACACAGCAGGTGCGTTTGTCAAACCGAACGGCATCACTTGGAACTCATAGTGTCCATACCTAGTCCTAAAAGCAGTCTTTGCAACATCTTCCTCACGGACTCTCAATTGGTGATAACCAGACCTAAGGTCAATCTTCGAGTAAACGCTCGATCCTTGCAACTGATCAAACAGATCATCGATCCTAGGTAACGGGTAACGGTTCTTGATGGTAAGTTTATTCAACTAACGATAGTCGATACACATCCGAAAACTCCCATCCTTCTTCTTTACAAATAAGACTGGAGCTCCCCAGGGTGAAGAACTCGGTCTTATGAATCCTTTATCAGTCAATTCTTGTAGTTGCGTCGCTAGTTCTTGCAATTCCGACGGTGCTAAACGGTAAGGCGCTCGAGCAACAGGTGCAGCTCCCGGTATTAAATCGATCTGGAATTCAACTTGCTAGCCGGCGGTAATCCAGGCAAATCTTCAGGAAAGACTTCCAGAAAATCTCGTACGATAGGTACATCTTCCAACCGTTTTTCTTTCGTCTGCTTTTCAGTAACACATGCTAAAAATACGTGGCAACCTTCCGACAACAACTTCTGAGCCTTGACACGCGAGATAATGTTCAGTCGTGACTTCCCTTTTCCGTTACTTGTATCCCCTTGTACCTACAAAACTTCATCACCAAATGGTAAACGAACGATCTTCTCGTCGCATACAATCGTAGCACGATATCTCGACAACCAATCCATTCCGACAATCACGTCAAAACTTCCTAACTCAACAGGCATAAGGTCTATTACGAAAGGATGACCTAGAAGATTTAAAGTGCATCCACGAAGTATAGTGTCGGCTTCTATCAACTTCCCATTTGCTAACTAAATAGTGTACTTAGTGTCTATGGGTGAAGGGGTCACATCAAGTAAATCACTAAAAGCAGTCGACACAAAACTCCTATCGGCTCCAGTATCAAATAAAATAGAAGCATAACGACCATTGAGAAGAAACGTACCCGTCACGACGTCGGGGTTTTGTTGCGCTTCTCCTCCTCCTATCACATAGACCCTTCCACGAGCTTCCCCAGCTTTAGCAATCTTTCCTTGGTCCTTGTTCTTTTTCTTTGGGCACTCATTGTTGTAGTGTCCCTTTTGCTGACATTCAAAGCAAGTGACGTTGGCTTTCGTGTTGGGTGGTGACTTACAATCTCTAGCAATGTGTCCAGTTTTCTTGCAGTTTTGACACTGTACATTGCATTGTCCATTATGGTGACGCTTACATCGATTGCACAAAGGTAACGTCCCATTGTACACTCCCTTTTCCCCAGTACCAGCAGTGTACGCTTTCACAGGGTCTTGCCTCTTATTCGGATAGTTCCCATGGTTGTTCCTTTGGTTGTTCCCCCATTTTCTCTTGTTGTCCGCGGCATTCCCAGCATTTACTCGAACAACTTGGTCCATCAAACTGTGAGCCATCCTTATAGCATCACTAACTTTTGTCGGTCCAGACGATGTCACATTCCCTTGAACTCTACCCGGTAAACCCCAAATATAGCGCTCAACCTTCTTTTCTTCATCCGGAACCATTCCAGGACATAGCAAACACAATTCTTGGAACCTCCTAGTGTACGTACCAATGTCGTTGTTCTTCACAGTCAGGTTCCACAATTCGATTTCCATTTTCTAAATCTCATTACGAGGACAGTACTCCTTAGTCAACAACTTCTTAAGTTCCTCCCAACTCATTCCATACGCCTCCTCGGCTCCAGCCGTCTGCACATGGGTGTTCCACCATGTCAACGCTCCAGCAGCTAAAGTACAAGTAGAATAAGTCACTTGGTTTTCAACAGCACATCCACTAACACGGAACACAGCTTCCATCTTTTCAACCCAACGAGCTAACCCAACAGCTCCTTCAGTACCATTAAAATTCAAAGGGTCACAACTCCTAAAGTCCTTGTAAGTACACGGCTTAGGCGGCCGATTGTCAACATTGTTCGGTGGTGCTTCTTTCACGTTGTTGTTAGCTTGAACGTTTGCCAGTGCAGCAGTCACTCGTTGCGTAATCAGTGCTTCCAATTGAGCGTCAGTCATTCCGTTACGTGTGTTCACCATTGTTTCTCTGCGTTAAGACAACAATGTAAATAAGGTTCAAGCACGAATATACACGTTATATATTTCATATGCTAAAATAGAATGCAGAATTTAACAGTACAACAAACATAAAAAGGATAGTCACTGGTCAAGGTCATAAAGTTAAATTCCCATTCATAATCAAAATATCGAGTACATAGTCATAAAATAAGAGTATGATTACATCTAGTCTACTCCAACTAACCGAGTACTACTCTAGTTTAGTGGATACAATACCCAAAAGATAAAGATGTCAATCTACTCTAGAATTAAGCACAATAACGATGAATCTCTAAGTGTGACGACGACGATCACACTCAGCACATCTCGGTGAATCACTCCTCTGGTCTCCATCTGCAGCTCGGTCTCCTCCACGAACTGATTCCAACTCACGCCTCAACCTAGCAACCTCTTCAAGTGTGGTATCCAACAAGTCGCGGGTATCCTCGTTATCCTCTAACAATCCAAAAACCGCATCATCAAGTAGACGAAAACAAACAGCATCTGAATCCCTAGCAGATCCTATCATAACAGCACATGACCTAGGTCTAGAGGGCTCTCCAACATGATGAGTAGGTGGTGTATAAACAGTAGTAGCAGCTCGAATCCCATGAGTAGGCGATGCCTCAGGTGTAGTGTGTGAATCATACATACGAATCTTCTTCCGTGGGCATGACGAATCAGAATCGGACAAAGCTCGAGATCTAACACCGGATGGTCCAGGTCCATGAGCAGGTGGTACAGTATCATCGTAATCAGTATAAACCTCAGCTGGTGGCGTACCCCATAAGGCTTCTCTCTCCTCTCTAAACCGCTGACATGGAACAGTAGGCTTCTTCCTCAAGTTGGACGTCTTCCTAATCTCACTCCTCCTACTAGGCTCAACTCTCTCAGGTACAACAGTCAAAGCATCAACCCTACTATCATCATCAGCCTCAGCACCCTCGCTATCACTACTAGCCACAACCATCCTAACGTTAGTATCACTCTCAATCTCATCATCCATGTCCTCGTCATCCTCACGATCTACCTCATATCCATCCATATCATCATCACCCTCACGATCTACCTCAAAACCATCCATATCATCCTCATGACCTACCTCATGCCCATCCATACCCTCATCACCCTCGTGATCTACCTCAATACCATCCACGTCATCCTCATAATCCTCATCGTCCTCACTACCACTAACCCACTCGATCAAAGTACGATGCACAACAGGTGGCATCTCATCAACAACATCGGAAGTATCAGACAACACATCAGGCTCACCCTCATCATCCTCCTCCGGATCCTCGTCAGGGTCATACTCTGCACCTTCCTCCTTAGGATCAGCCTCCTCTGGGTCATTCTCCGGCTCAACATGATCTGGTACCATCTCAATCTCGTCTTTCCACTCTTCGTCAGCAGAGTCGGGCTGGTAAGAAATAGTAGATGACGACATAACCTGCAACAACCAAAATGCGTATTAAAGCAGTTGTAGGGTATGCATGAAATAATCATGTATAGAGATTAAAGTATACAAATCAGAGAAATGCATATGTATATAATACATATTACGTATTACATAATATATATTACATATTACTTATAGTGTTATCCTACGTAATACATTACGTAGTACACATATATATACAGAGTAACAAGTAGCCACATCGGTTATAGTCTAGGCCTAAGATGCAAACCTAGTTCTCTATAACCAAGGCTCTGATTACCAATTCTGTAACACCCCAAAATGTGATATGCGGAAGCGGTGAAGCTCGGGGGCTGTTACGTCATTGTATCATAGTTCAAGGTACAAGAGAACGACTCTAAATGAGACGTTTTATAAAAATAACTCGTTGAATTTAAAATAAAAGCATCACAGTACAAAAGGTCTCAGTTTCAAAAGATAGTGCAGCGGAATGTAAAAGTTTAAAACATCAACGAGATAATAGTTCAAAAGCATAAGTAAATAAATGTCCGAAGATAGCCAAGATATGCATGCGGACTCCAAGTACTTCACACAGCAGGTACAACACATCATCAATTACCTGAGATAAATGCTAAATTGGGTCAACATAAAGTTGGTGATAATATAGGTTTCAAGTAAAAAATTCATAGTGATTCAATTTCAGATTTCATTTCATGTACACATGCAACTATAGGAGATATAGTGCCAAGTGTAGGATAAATTGGGTGTTCACAATATTTATGATAGCTAAGCTCGTGACATCGAAACTAGTGATCCAGTGCATACAATAGATTGCATACATAAATTTTGCCCCAATGGAGTACCTAGCCAAGATAACTCCGTTCATACAAATGGTACACACTCGTCCGGCGTCAGAATGCCTGAGTGGAGGTTGTCAACCCTCAATAGATCTATCCGTAACATAAGAGCTTACTCCAGCAGAGTAACTAACGATTCACGATAGTGGGGACTATGGCTAAAGCAACTTAAGCTATCTCATAAATAGTGTTCACAAAGCGTTCACAGAAATCAAGTGTTACTTGCGTCCAGAAGCAAGCATCGAAAGCATTTATCACATCCCAAAACATTAAACATATAAAACAGTTTAATAGGGATCCATAAACTCACCTCAAGCAACGATTCAAACCGCACAAGTAAGATCAAATAGTAGTGAGCAACTCTAGCAACAACCTAAATATAATACTATAGTTTAGGCGCTAGCAATTAAGTCACAATAGTTCATCACGTACGTTACTCATCAATCATGTATATATTTTGTTGTCAAAATCGTGACTTGTAAATGTTATATCGTTATAAACATTATAGTATATATATACTTAGGCAAAAATATATATTTCTGACTCGACGAAATTTCGACAGCCTTTCGGCGTAAATTTTAATTTACCAAAATTTATCTTAACAAATTTTCCTACACAATTTCTAACGAAAATTCGGCAGCCTTTCGGCGTCACCTAAAAATTTGCCATTTTTAGTAAGTACTCAAATCTCGTCCTAAAACCCCTATTTTCAACAATTTCTCAATCGCCAATATTTCAACAAGTCATTTTCCGCAATAGTATCAATTTCCACTTTCAACGTTCAAACTTTTAATGGTACAACAAGTATTCACATTTCGCGCTAATACCCTTTTTACAAAACAAGTCCAACATTCATATACAACTTTTAGTAATCATTTTGACACTTAAAACAACTCCGTTTGACTCGAAAACATCGTTTCGACCACTTTAAAAATCTGGACAGCAAACACTTATAGTGTTTTTCACAAAAATTAAGTTTTCCGACAACGAAATTTAAACGACCATATCTTACTCATTTTAGCTCCGTTTTTAACCCATAATATATCGAAACGAATGTATTAACTTATATCTTCATAATATCGTAGTAAACTAGTGTCAAAACAATTTTTACGACCCTCTACGCCTCTTATAAAAATCGGACAGATTGTATGTTTTTCGTAAAAACTCGTTTTCGACCATTTTCAAGCGTAACCACTAGTAGTAACACTACTAGTTCCCTCCAATTATTCGTAAACACCAACAAAATCAAAGATTTTTCTTCAAGTTCACAAATCTAAAATATACATACTTATATTTTTCATAAGTCTTTCAATTAAACCATTTACATGTATGGATCTAATAGATCCACATATAATTTCCAAAGATCTTAAAATATTTCATGACCAAAATAGTTTTTATCATTTTATTTCAAGAAAATACTTGATGAGTAACATGCATGCATAGATCTACAAAGATTATGCATGAAAAACGAAAAGATGAAAAAGGTTTAAGAAGTAACCTTGAGTAACGACTCTACGTAATCACAACGAACCGATCTACGCTCTAACCCACTAATAATCAACAAGAACTCTACTCTACAACTTCAACCCAAAAACTACTCAAATCAACAAACCAAGAATAACCATTTTTCTTTATGCTTGTACAAACTCTAGGGTGTATTTGTTTTGTGTTAGTTCTTGTTAAAATGAAGCTTTAAGAAATCAACAATGGTGGAAAATATGTATGTGTTTGTGACGTGTGTTTTGAGAGAGAAAGAGAGGTATGTGTGTTTTTTTTGAAGTGAAATGAAGTGAATAAGTGAATTATTTGAGGTGGTTTTGGTTAGTAAGTTAAAGAGTGTAAGAAGTGTAAGTATAAGCTTAATATGGTAAAGAGTGAAGTGTTGGTGCATCATGCACATGGTGATGGTTTTGGCCGGTTATGGGGGTCCCATATGGGGGTAAATTATTCAAAATTTTTACTATGGTAACTAGTTAAAAGGTTTAAGGTAAAAAGGTTAGTTAGTTTTAGGTAAATATCAAAAAGTATATAGTTAAGTTAAAAATTACGTAAAACTTAAAAATTTGACGAAATATATTAAATTTACGATTTTTCGACGAAAACTGACATTTTATTATTGGTAAAGTATTTTATGCACGCTAACGACGGGTAAACGTAAAAACGATGTAAAATACGAAAACGCGATACGTTAATTAAATATTCACAGTAAATACGATTTATTACTATAAATAGCAAAAATACTAAAATACAGGCATATAAACATATACAGAAATATTTAAATACACTGCTCAAGAAAATACGATCATGCTGTTAAAAACTAAACAGTTAAGCACATAATTCACAGATAACGAATAATCTCATAGATTATCGTCAATTCATTGACCGTCTCAGCACTTTGGTCAGGTTCACAGAAAATGTTCAGAATAATGACTGAGCACAGTGTCAGGTCATTACTCGTCAGCAAACAGTTTTTCAAAAAACGCGGGATAACTTCCCGGTTCCAACACAGTTAAATCACATAGTTGACTAAATAAAAAGTCAAAGGGTAAAATAGTCATTTTACAAAGTAGGGAAAATTACCAGGTGTTACACCACTCATTTTATATATTAATTAGAGGCAGCCCCTCTAATTGCACAATGAGGTCACCCCTCTAAGTATTCATGTACGTGGATATAACATGACCTATATGGGCTCCGGACATATTTAAAATACATATTTTCAAGATAAACTAAACATAAGTCTTTTCAGAAATATAAACCAGTCTTATGAACTTAAACCAGGTTTTCCAGGACATACATTTATTCTGTTGCTATTCATTTCATTCATTACTTACTTATGTTATGCTTTACATTCTATGTTATATATCCGCACACTAAGTGTATTGCTCAGCCGTATTTATCTTTCCATGTCCCAATACCGCAGATACTAAAGGGCAAAGCTAGGATTTCAAGAGTACGTGCATGGAATGAGGCGCCAGTCTTCTTTCATTATTTAATGTCTTTACATACTTTTGCTTTGCTGGACATTGCTTAGTCCTTTCCTTACATTCTACTTATGCATGTCGTGTGTGGAGCTTATGTTGGATCTGATGTTTGTTTCAGGACTCTTTTATGGTCATTTAATGTTTTAGACATTTACCTTGCATGCTTTAATGACACGCCATAATTATCTTGTGATATTCCATTTATCAAAATATGGCGTTACAATAAATGCGGTGTGTGCCTTGCCAACGTTACAGGAGCTGATCCCTCCAATTGCATGATGATAGTTAGAGGTCACCCCTCTAATTGCATGATGACCCCTCTAATTGCATGATGAGGTCACCCCTTTGAGTATTCATGCACGTTGATACATCATGACCTATATGGGCTCCGGGCATATTTAAAATACAGTTTTCAGTATAAACTAAACATAAGTCTTTTTAGAAGTATAAAACTAGTCTTATAAACTTAAACCATGTTTTCTAGGACATACACTTATCCTGTTGTACTTTATCTCATTTCATTACTTGCTTATGTTTATGCTTTACATTCATTGTCATATATCCGCACACTAAGCGTATTGCTCAGCCGTATTTCTTTCGTTGTCCCAATACGGCAGATACTAAAGGGCAAAGCTAGGATTCAAGAGTATGTGCATTGGATGGAGGCTCCTAGTCTTCTTCTCTCTTTAATACATTTACATACTTTTGTTTTGCTGGACATTATTTAGTCCTTTCCTTACATTTTATACTTATGCATTTGTGTGTGGAGCTTATGTTGGAACCGATGTTTGTTTCCGGTTTCATTTATGGTCATTTAATGTTTTAGACATTTACCTTGCATGCTTTGATGACACGCCATAATTACTACGTAATGGTCCATTTATCCAAATGGGGCGTTACATAAACCTTAATATGTTCATACTTAATTTTCTTCCATTTATTTAACTGATCAAAACAAGAAATCTTATGGTGACAAAATAAAGACAAAAAAGCCGGAAGAATTACCAAGAGAGGATGAAGATGAACACAATAACACACCACAATAATCACCAAAACAAGATATGATAAGAACCCAAAACACCATAATAAGATTATATCAAAGCTTCCTACACCTTTTCTTTGATAGGACCTTCGATGGAGGTTTGCACACATATAAGAGATGAAGAAAGTTCAACAATGAAGGAGATATGGAGGAATAAAAATAAATGGTCTATAAGAGAAAAAAGATGGGAGACACAAATAATTTTCTAAGAAAATAAAAGTCATGGTCTCATTTTCTTAGACTTTTTATTTAAAATAAGCAAAATTTTAAAAATAAAAGAGTATGTTTAAAACTTTTTAAACTTCATTCCTAAAATAGGTTTAACTTTAAAAATAAAACATTTTTGTGTAAAAACGCGCATAGGGCCGAAATATATGGTTATTATTGGATTTTATATTTTTTTATCATTTTTAAATACTTTATGTTATATTTCTATTATTTTTTAAAAATCATAACCTAAAGTTTTTATTTCAATTTTTTTTATTATATCTTAGTTATACTGACAAATAATATAAAATAAAATAAATATTCAAATTTTAAAATTTTGGGTTTTGCAATGTTATCTTATCTGGAGCTTATTGATAAACTTGAAAAGTCAATAAGCATATAATATTGTGGTTTATGGGCTTTCAAGTTATACTCACGTCTTGTTTGTTCAAAAAAAAGTTATACTCACGTCTTTAGGGCATGTTTGGTTAAACTTTGAAATAGCAATACAAAAGTAAAAGAAATGCTAAGTAGTATAATGAGCATTTCTTTGTATTCTTTGTGTTATTAATGTTGCTTAGCATTATATATTTGTATGATTACGGTAACGTTGATTTAGGCCCAATACAGTCAAACAAAACGAGCCAACATTTAAATATGGGGCTGATGACAAACAAGGCAACATATGAGAACATTGATTTTTTTTTTAAAAAAGTATCATAATAACAAAGAAGAAAGCAAAACCATATTCGTTGTCCGTTTTCTAAGCTTTACCAAATAGTTAATCTTTTAATTGTAGTAATAAACAAAAGAGAAATATTTTAACTTAAAAATCTAGATTTTCAAATAAAACGACTATTAGGTTGTAATCGTAGGCAGTTATGCAAAAAAAAGAAAGCACGGATAATAGAATACTATTACTCTTAATTATGGGAAGTGATTTGCACACTTTATAAATTGATTGACACACTTAAATTTGTTGTGTCTTGACATATATATCCTTATAAAGCAACATGATTAGAAGAGATACAAGGACATATGTGTCAAAACACACTAAATTTGAGTGTGCCAATCAATTTAAGGAGTGTGCATATCACTTTCCCTCAATTATTGATAATACAGTATAATATTAAAAAAATGATCAATTACTTTTTACTTAATCAAGCACTATTTACATTCTTTTTCTAATTACCCATGTCTTATAACCTTCAACCAAACACCTCTTTTTAGTTTAGTTTAGAAACTGAAGAAATTTTTTATTATTTAGTGAGTGTTTGAAATTGTGTTTGCAATCAGATTATCTGTTTATTTCATTTTGAAAAATGGAGATAAGTTGAAATAAGTGTTTGAATAATAAATAGAGATAAGTGATTATTTGCGTTTAGAAGCTTCCAAAATAAAGTTTTCTTATTTCTTTTAAAAATGGAGGTTTGGAAAAATAAGCTTTCAAAATGGAGTTTATTATCAAATAATCAAATTTGTCAAACACTCAAAAACTGATTATCTGATTATTGCGATTTCAAACTAGTTAATCAAATCCAAACACTATTTTTAAAAATAGAGTTTTTAAAATGATGATTATCTGATTATTCATTTTCAAAATAAATAATTTGTTTTAAATAAGCATTCCCAAACACCCAATTAATCTTAAACATTGTAGTTTCATGTGCGACGTAGACATGTAGTGAATAAGGATGGCAATAGACTTCGTATTTAATAGGATTCAATAACCGAAACTATTTTTACCGAGGAATCCTCGAGTTGATCAGGATGAGATGGGGATAGGCAATCCTTAATAATAAAAATAAAGATAATGGCAGAGATGGTAATACTCTCTCCGTCTCAAAATTATAGTCCATGTTTCCTTTTTGGGCTGTCCTAAATTAATTGTCTACTTCTAAAACTTCTAAAACTTCTAAAAATAGGTAGGAATTTTGGATAGAGGTTACTAAATTACCCTTAATTGAAATTATAATTACAAACTTTAAAAAGGTTTTAAATTAATTGGTTAAGGGTAAAACTGTCTTTCTGCAAAAAGTAAGAGAGAAAGTTGAAAATATGGTACTTTTCTTAAACTGTGTGTTTTTTGTCGGGGACAATAATTTTGGGACGAAAGAAGTACCTTTTGGGTATCCAAACTTGTACCCATACTCGAAATGTTTTAAGTTTAAATATATGATTATATAGTAGAGACCTAATAATTTATATTATATATTTGTTTTTGTTACGGGTTGTTTGAGTTCTCTTTTTTATTTTCTATAATTTGACTTTTGTTTCAACTTGTCTTGATGCATGTATGAAAAACGGAAAACTTGATGTGTAGTTATACATCTTTAGTAACCTAATTTTTTTTGTTCTAAGTTTAACATTGAACATAATTATTTGATGCTACAATAGCTATTTAATATAACTCAGGAGAAAAAATATCCGATATTTGATGGGATCACCATCCCCAATAAAGACGGTGATGGAATTGCAAATTTGATCCTCATCGGGTATGTGGCCGGGAATGAAAAACGGTTATTGAGAGTGGGGATTAAAAACATGATCCCGACTTAACCCGATTCATTGTCATTCCTATTTGTGATAACCAAGCAAAGCTCGAAGGTTAGAAAAATTCAGACGTGTGTGTTTATTTGCCATAGTTTGTATTGTTTGGGCAACCTTATGTTTAAGGCCGGTCGTAACGTAGTATCGGTCGACCGAGTCACATTCGGTCGAGGCTATAGCGACGATCGAGTCATCTTGGTCGATCGACTTATGTCGATCCCACCCACGACCTTGTTTAAAAGACGAAAAATAAAAAAGAAAAAATAACTAGCAGTTAGTTTGTAAAATAGAAACTTTTTTTAATTTAAAATTTAAACTTCTACCTTTATAAATACTCAACTATTTTTACCAATTTTCTTACACATTTAAATTCAAACTTCTAAATCAAAACAACAACTATCCAACATGTCATCCCGAGTTCCTCAAGAAAGTGTTCCCCATGTGACGCCGAATTAGGTTTTCCGATTTGCTCTAGCCCACCAACAAGCTTTGCAAGAAATGAAAAACGAAAGCAAGACAACTTATAATTTAAATGATAAGTATTGGTTTTTAATTATTATTGTAATGTTTTTATTTTATTTGAATTATTATGTAATGTTTTTTTATTTAATGTAATGTTTTTTTAGCATATGTAATATTTTAATTTATTGAATAAAAATATTTTTTGAACTAAGTCATCTTGTTATGGTAAACAGGTTGTTGTACGTTGACGGATAAAGAATACTGATGTGACAAAAACATATATATCGCATTAGATCTGGGTAGCCAAAATTAATATATCGTGTTATGAGGGATTTTTAATATTAGTTTTATGCATAAATGTTAGGTAAAACATTGGATCAAAAAGTCACAATCGTTGATATACATTATAGCCATTATTCACGGATACTAAACTAAACATAACTAATAATAGTTAATGCACACGCGCCCACGCGGTGTAACATTTTGATGTGATTCATCTTTTAGTATTTAATTTGCGACAAATTTTAGAACAAAACTAACAATCAATGCATACAGATGACAGCTTGCGTTGGCATCGTGTCCTTTTAGTACTTGTGGTCAAAAGCTGCATCCTTATATTTTGTGACATGAAAATATGAGATGTGATTATCCATAACATATGTCCCAACATTTTGCCAAGTACTTCAATTTTGGGCTTTCATGGGCTCCATAAAATTATTTATGCTTTATCACATTAATACGAGTCTCGTAAGTGTATGCTAGCTAGCTTATTCTTTGAGTTTACACACTATGAAACACACCTTTTGAAGTTAAATTAACAATTAACAATATCACAATATATACGCTTCAACAAATTATACAACTATTTAAAGCAGTACTAAACAGATAACTACTTAGTATTAGTAGCTGAGGATTATATCATGGTTACTACTAGAGTAAAAGCTATTTTTCATGATATGAGATTTGCCAATCATCCCGACCAATGGTCATGATTATTTATATGAAAATGTACTATGTTATCAAGTACCCTGTAAGCCTGATGGAAGTGGGAAAAAAACCCACTCGTAAGTTATATGGCAAAAAGCCACTTTCACTTGCCACTCCACTGTTAATAACCCACACATGAGTTTTTACATAAAAATTAATGAACGATAGATTTTCATCACTCAGACTTCATGCAATTTTTTTCTTTTAATAACTTTTTTAAAATATGTGTGAGTATTTAGTGAAGTATATATCTTATATAAATTGAAAGTGTGGTGTGGTGCATTTGAAATATGAATTTTTTGTGACTTAGGGGCTGTTTATCAAATTAAGTGGTACTTTATATGTTTTTTAATAAGTCTTTTAATAGAAAGAGTATAATTTAAATGGGTCTATCAAATAAGAGGTTTAAATGTTTTGGGCTTACTTTTGCTTCCCATTAAGAGGTTTCAAAAGTAAAAGAAACACCCCTTAGTGAGAAGAGAGAGAAAAAACTGAGGTGCCGCTAAGCTAAAATGTAAGTTTTTGGTTCCATTCACCTGACCTAATATATATTTTATCCGATCTATTTTGAGTTGTTTTAAATTAATTGTTCATCTCTATATAAAAATAGAAAATTTAGACTAAGTTTACCGTATTAACCTCGTTTGAGGTGATAATTACAAATTTTAAAAATAATTTGTTAAGAGTAAAACTGTTATTGTGCGAAAAATACGAAAAAAAAACTGTAATAATTATGTTTTTTTTTTAAATGAATGTTCTTTGTTTGAGTTATAATTATCATACGAATGGAGTAGTTCGAAATGAAAAATGGTCCACGTATCATTGTGACCACAAAAGCAAAGGGTGGCTAGTTCGGACGTTCGGTTCCATGTTCGGTTGGTAAGAAAGCAACACAACCATAGAATTTGAAAATTATTTGGTTGTTTCCTTATGGGCTTGTGAGTTGTGTGGTTGGGATAACAAAGAACATGGTGGTTGTTTATAAACTATTTGGTAATTATAGATATGAGAAATCTAGGATGTATTTTTCTCCACGTTTGGTAGATTGCGAATGTTGTAGCAATTCTCTATTTGCTTGACTTTAAAGAACAACATCAGCCACTTCTCTCCGCCTTGCAATGCAAGTAAACAATCTAGAAAACGTAAAAGAGTATAAAGATGAAACAACTTAAATGAGCCGCTTTACTACATAGTTGTTCAATCTAGCTTCTTGGTTTTTCATATTTGTCATTTCTAATTAAGGAAAAGTTTGTTAGAGTTTTAGATCTTCTAAAAGAAAAAGATCCTTTCAAGTTGAAGCCAGTTTGATAGAAAGTTTTTCAATCAAAATAAAGATAAATATATTTAGGTTCTTTGCATTTTAATAAAAAAACCTTTAATAAATTAATCTAAATTATGATTAGCCAACATAATCAATCAAGCTATTTTTAACTTAGGAAAGGATTTTGATCCTTTTCTAAGGCATAGTTTTTCTGCTTTTTAGATCAACTAAATCTTTCATTTCGCAAAATCGTAAAGCATGTATATGTTTGTCTTAGATTTTTTTATAATTACAACTATTACCCCTTTACACAATGCTGAGGTAAATGACCGTGTTTTAGAAGTTCAAAACGGAAATGTTAGTGCTTGGGTTTGGCGGGAACATTATAGATGAATGAAATGATGCCGTCTATGGGTGAAATAAACGACGCAAACAAGTTAAATTTTTATCACGGAACTCGAGCTCAAATTGTAGTTTGAATCGACTGAGTTGAGTTCTTATCGAGTTATAGGCCAGTAAAATAGTTCGAAACACATAACGAGCCAACTCGAGCTTTCAATGGTTCAAGCTCAGTTGTACATATGTATATAAACATCGTAAACGCTAATATGAATATTTGTACAATAGTTAAATATGTATGGAAGGACTTAGTTTGGCTGTCGAATACAATTTTTATGAATAAATTTGAGCTTCTGAGCCGCGTTTAAGCCTTATTTGAATATTACTCGAGCCGATGTCAACATTTAATTTGATGATTAAAGCTAGTTGAGCCATCAAGGCGAGCTTGAGCCTGACTTGTGATAATCACAAGCCGACTCAGGTCGTGTCAACAATCTTGTGATGAAAATCATACACAATGTCTCTAACACCTTAGAAGTAGTCTAGCAAGTTTATCTTTCAATAAAAGTCATAAAAAGTGAATTTTGGGGATACTAAGATACTTTATTCTAGCATTGCGTGAGGGCACAGACAATGGTTTAGTATGAAGGAGTGATGAGACTACAATTATACATGGTCTCATTATTCAAAACGGGCTTTAAATACTAACAAATGTCATAAAATACCATGAAATATGCTTGTGTGTTGCTATTTGTGTGTTTTAGGTATGGATATCGTGAAAAAGACAAAAGATCACAAGAAACAAGCAAAAACGAACACGAGAAACGAAGCCGCACAATGAACCGGACCCAAGTTGTAAATTTTCTAAGAAAAGTCCTTGAAAATTTGAACATATACAAGAAAGGTCCTTCATCATTGAAGAAATGACACTTTATACCATTGTATATTCATAATTACAAGTTTGGTCCCTAAAGTTTGTCAAAAGTACAAAAAGGACCCTTGAGTTTGAAGATTTGGCAAAACTAGTCCCTCAAAATTATGGATTTGTCACTTTTAATCCTCTTAAATATCAATCATACAAGGAAAGACCTTAAAGTTTCAAGAATAGTCCATTTCATCCCTTCAAGAATCAAGAAATGGCAAAAAGTACCCTTGAAAATGCTTTGGAAAAGTATTTATGGCCAAAGTGTGAAAAATGGAAGTTATTTAACAAAGGGAATGGGTTAAAATGGTGCCAAGAGTTTTGTGCAAAGTTTTTAGAAAACAAGGGACTAAAGCTGCCAAGACAAACAAAGATAAACCACCACTCACCACATGACACGTCACCCCCACCAACCACATCACCACTCCACCTCACCATCCACTAACAACAGATTAATATTTATTAATCCATTGCAAAAGTGGCGCCAAACTACAAATGAGTCACTAAACAAGATCAAACACTTGTTCTTCGAGTGATGAACACTAATTGGGTATTTTTGGATTAATGATAATCAAGCCTTAAGCAGCTCCAGAATTATAATTAAGCACCCCCTAATCCCATTTTCATCACCAAAACTCACCCTACACCCTTGGACCACCTCCACGTGTCACTCCCTTATGCATCTTCCACCTCCAAACAAAAATGTACAAAGATATCAACGACTATAGCTCATTTCTTGTTCCCTACTTCAAAATAAACGTTTGAGATCATCTTTGGACAGCTATGCATCAACAAAACGCCAAAGAATCATCACATGGCATCAAATATTCAGAATTCGACAAGGGCATACTTGGAACTTCATTAGCTAGGGTTTTATTGTTTCCTTAGCTTTCTAGAATCATTGTAACGCCTATATAAGGCCATTAGGTCAGTAACTTAGTTCTTGTTCTTGGTTTTCCTATCTTTCACTTGTAATGCCTTTCTTGTTCATTGAATGAGTTGGTTTTGTTGAGTAGACCAAGTTCCACATTACGATCTTATTATTATAAACTGTACCCATTGTGTAACAAATTCTTGAGACCTCTCACAAAAAGCTTATGTAATTCCTTCCTTACCAAGAGTGTAAAGGAGTTGGTTTTAGCTGTTGAGAACTCAAAGGATTTTGGGCCTTTGTTCTTGCTTTGTAGTATAATCCATCTCATCTTAGTGTTTTTCAAAAGAAAACTGAAGGTTTTGTTTGAAAAAAGTGTTTACATCAGTTTTAAAAAAAGGGTTCATAAGCTTCTTGTTAAGTATCAAGATCCAAATTTTTTGGATTTTTTGGGCTTTGGGTTGATCATAGCAGCCTGATATCATCATATCAAGCTGTTGTGAGGTCAGGGGCTTAGGGAAACCACTAGTGGTGATTTGGTCTCTCAAGGAGAAGGTTTCTGTTTGAAGATTATATAGCATCCTAGTGAATTGTGTTAACCCCATATCAGATTTCTCTTAACTAGGCCTAAGTTAGTGTTGAACTAGCTTGAGTTTAGCCTAAGAGGTTTGGAGTTGGTTTAGTTCTTTTTTTGTGAAAATCCAAGCAGGAAACATCACCTCCTTTGCTCATACTTTTGAGCAGTCAACAAGGAGTCCATCTTGTTCTTCTTGCAAGACACCCCTGGTTTGACCTAGTTGTTGGTCAAGCTCAGGGGAGCATTGCTTACTCCCCATAGGAGGTTATTAGGGAGATGTGCACACCTGTTTTCTCTCTTTGAACTTTCTTTGTTCAAAAATATTGCATGCTATGTGATTCAGTGATACATGCCTGCAATTTGTAATCTTTGTGTTTGAATCTGTCACATAGGAACTTGTTTGAGTAATAAAATTGCATGCTACAAGGATAAAATCAAAAATTGCTTTGAAATTAGTAGGTTTAAGTATTGTTTGGGGTAGACTGTTAAAAGGGCTTAAGGCCTTTGGCCTTTCGTTCTCTTGTGCTTATACCATTTCCTTGCTCCTTTTAAGTGTTATTTGTTCTTTGTTAAGTTGTGAAAAATGATAAACAAGAATTTGCATGTTAACCATTTTTACACTTAAAACAAGGTCAAACACATCAGAAGGTCCGATTTGTTGTTTTGTTGATGTTAAAGTCTGGAAATTGGTTTGCTTATAGTTTTTGTGGGTGCTCATCTCTGCATAATCTGGTTTTGCAATTTGGGGGCTTATAGAAAAAGTTATAGCTTATTGAATCTCACCTTTTTGGTCAAGTACATCAGTGATATGCATACTATGTGATTTGCCATTGTTGAATTGAATTGTGTGATTTTCTGCTTTAAACTTGTTCTTTAGTGCTCACTTGGCTTATTTAGCTTTCTGACCAAAAATCAAGCAATCTCACTAACTCGTGAGGCTTGTTTATTGGCTTTTTAACTCAAAAGTTTCCTCCATTAAAGCTATTTCATTGCCTTAAACAGCCTAAAAAGCCATAAGTCCAAGAAAATAAAGTTTGACTTTTGTTGACTTTGGTCAACAAGCTTATTGAATCTGTTTAGCTTATTGGTGTGTGCAACAACTTCAATTTTTTAATAGGTGTCATTTTTCTCAGCTTAATATCAATATTGGAAGTTTTCAGCTCTTTTGGTTAAGCTTTTGCTAGAAAATCAACTTATTGTGCTTATTCAGCTAGCTTATTACCTTCTACAGCTTATTTGACTTAGATTTTTGGAGATTTTATTGTTGATTATTCTTATTTAAGCCATTTACAAGCTTTTGCAAAAAGAATCAAGTCCTAAGGTGGTCTAGAACTCAAACCCGACTATTTTGTCGTGTAGTGAAAAAGTACTTTGCTTATTTCTGGCTTATTCAGTGAAATTTTTCAAAATTTATTTTTACAGTTGTCTTTATAATCCCAAGAGAAGGTTGTATGTTGAATTTCAGCTTATGGCATCAGCTTATAGCTTAATGGGCTTATTGGCCCATTAAGGATAAGCTTATTGACTGATAAGCTGTGATAAGCTCATTTTCAGCTTTTGAGCCTTTATAGTTTTCTATTTAAAATCAAATTTTAAGTCAGACTGTGCTTTTTGAGCTTATTTGGTTAACTTTTTACTTATTGGTCTAAAAAGCCCATTTAAGTGGACTATTTTGGGTTTTGGCCCATTTGAGGGTCCAATAGGGGTATTTAGGTAATTTTAGGTTCATATATGGTTTTATTAGGTCAAATACACTCGTTTGCAAGTTTTTAGAATTTTTTTTTATAATTTTTGGATTTTTAATTATTATTTTATTAATTACAAACTGTTTTTAGGGTTTTTAAATAGATTTAATAGGTTTAAAATTTTGGAAAAATAGTTTTTAGCTTAATTAAAATATTTTTAAGGTTTATAAAGTGAAAAATCTTTGTTTAGGCTTTTTGTTAATTTATTTGATTTTTATTGCTTTAATTAGCATTTAAAAGTTAAATATTAATTAATTTAAAAAGTTTCAAGAAGTTTTTATCATTTTTAAACCTTAGTCATATTTTTAGGAATTTTTTGTGATTTTTTGAGAATTTTTAGAGTAAGTTTCATTTTTGCCTAGATTTGCGTGATTACGCGTTTTTCGTCTTAGTGTAATTTTTACCATTATCCGTCATCTTCTTTCCCCTTTTTCTCAATACTAATCCAAAACTTACAAGTTTAACACACACTTTAGTCCTCCTTGGTGAACGAACTTACATGGGTCATTAGTGTTTGATTTTCTTAAATCACTCACTTAATACTTACCATTTTATACGTCTTTTTCCTAAAAGCGTATTTTTACCACAATCATTTTGGCGCCGCTGCCAGGGAGGTGTGTTGTGTTTAAATTTGGAAACTTTTATTTTTGATATTAACCATAAATAGTATTTGTGTGATTAGCACTCTAATCATACGTACTATCGGTTTTCGTTTTCTTTGTGAATATTATTAATATATTATATACATATCACAATAAATTCAAAATATCCCCAAAAGCATGAAAACACAACCTTAATTGGGATTTTATCACTCAGTTATTGTATTCGAATCGAAAACAAAAAGAAAAGGCAAAATCGATAAATACTCTTAAGAAGCTTAAATTCGATAAGTGCAAACTATAAGGTGGGTATAAGGCGGTTGTATTTCACGACCTAAAGGAAAAAGGCTCTTAAGTGCTTTGCGCCGCCTCGTTTCCTCCGCTTGCTTGTGCGTACTTAGAAGGTGAGGGCTAATTAAGGGTTCGCCAACCAAAGTATTATCTACGTATCATATATATTTGCTTGGTTTTGAATTATTGAACCCTCTTAAACGTTTTGGTGTTCCACCAACGTTTTAAAGTCATCGAAAGCTTTCACTTCACGTGATCGCTTTTCATTCCTTGAGGCTTCTCTAATCAAAAGGTTTGATTCGAGGAGAGATTTTGTAGTTTGTTGACTACCAATACAAAAGAAAATCCAGAAAAAAAATAAAAACAATCAAAAACACAAAAAAATTTAAAATCAACAAAAACCCCAAAAGAATCTTCTTTGCTCACCCCCACGTTCTACGTTACGTTTATGCTAACTCGTTCTCAAGCAAAACGTGCACGTAAACGTCGAAACCGAAAGGAAGGAACACCAACTCCTTCTATTGAAGAATCTCCAATTTTTGAACCCATTATAGAACACGAAGCTTCTATGGCTAATCGTACTATGATGGAGTTGCTTCAAGCACCCACAGAGGCTATAATGTGTAAACCCTTTTCTTCGGGTGGTCTTCCAATTGATACCATTGCAAACCCAAAGGGAGAAATGAAAGTTATTACTACACGAAGTTCTAAAACTTTCAAAGAACCTAATTCTTGTCCAATAACTTCTAAGAAGAAGGAAATAGAGAAAGAACTCGATGTTATGGTAGAAAAGGAGCATATTTCAATCCCACAAAGTACCACTCAATCCACACCTACAGTCGAGCCTATGCCAATCATGGAACCCGAGATTCCAAGGCCATTGCCTATGCCTCAACCCACACCACCTTTACCCTACCCCTCGAGACGAAACAAGGAGAAATTGCATGATCGTAACAATAAAAAAATCGAGCTTTTCTTAAAATGTTTAGTAAGGTCTATTTTGACATAAGTTTAGCTGACGCGTTGTTGTATATGCCTCGTTTCGCCTCCACTATTAAAAGTATGATGAACAATAAGGAGAAGTTTTTAAAGCTATCTAATTGTTCTTCGGTTTTTCTTAACCGAATACCGGAAAAAGTTGGGGACCCCAATAAATTTCTTATTCCGTGTGACATCCAAGAGATGGAAGGATGCCTCGCCTTGGCCGATGTTAGCGCGAGCATTAATTTGATGCCTTATTCCATGTGGAAATCACTATCACTTCGGGATCTTACTCCTCCAAAAATGTTTATCGAAATGGCCGATCATTCTACAATCCTTGCATGTGGAATGGCCGAAGATGTTTTTGTGAAAGTTGGGAAGTTCTACTATCCGGTGGATTTTATCATTGTAGACATTCCCATGGATCCTCAAGTTCCTCTAATTTTATGGCGTCCATTTTTAGATACCTCGAGATCGATCATTGATGTGCATGCTAGAAAAATCACTTTGCGATTAAACGAGGAGGAACTTGTTATAAACGCTACTCAAAACTCCACATCTTCTCATGTTTATGCAATCGCTACCATTAACCACGTTGACTTAGTTGATGTGGTTTGCGATGAGTTTGCACAAGAAGTGTTAGGTTTTTCCAATAGTACGACTAGTGGCAATCCCACTACTATGGATCCAATTCTTGCTATTTCTACGCCAAATCTCACTCCATTCCAAGGAGGCGATTTTATTTTTAATGAAATCAACAATGAAAATGAGGTGACGATTAGTGAGGATACTCTCATTCCACCATATTTTCCGCCGATGGAAATTATGAGTGTTGAACCAAAATCTTCAATCGAGGATCCGCCAATCCTTGAATTGAAAGATCTTCCACCTCACCTCGAATACGCATTTTTGGAAGGTGTTGACAAGTTGCCGGTTATTATTGCAAAAGATCTTGCCAATGATGAAAAAACCGCACTTTTGAAAATCTTGAAAGCTCACAAAAGGGCAATTGCGTGGAAACTTTCCGACATTAAGGGTATGAACCCAAAATTTTGTACACACAAGATTTGAATGGAGGAAGACTACAAGCCCGCAATCCAATGTCAAAGAAGGGTAAACCCCAAAATTCACGATGTCATCAAAAAGGAAGTCTTAAAACTTCTTGACGCGGGAATGATTTATCCTATATCCGATAGCCCTTGGGTGAGCCCAATCCATTGTGTCCCTAAGAAGGGAGGAATGACCGTTGTACCCAATGAAAACAAAAAGTTAATTCCCACTCGTGTCATGACCGGTAGGAGAGTGTGCATCGATTATCTTAAACTTAACGACGCCACTCGAAAAGACCATTTTCCCTTTCCCTTCATGGACCAATTGTTGGAGCGACTTGTTGGAAACGATTTCTATTGCTTTTTAGATGGTTTTTCCGGTTACTTCCAAATCCCCATCGACCCTCGTGATCAAGAAAAAACTACGTTTACGTGTCCATATGGAACGTTTTCCTATCGTAGAATGTCATTCGGACTTTGCAATGCTCCGGGAACCTTTCAAAGGTGCATGATGGCTATTTTTCATGATATGATCGAGAAGACGATGGAAGCCTTCATGGATGACTTTTTGGTGTTTGGTCATTCGTTCACCTCGTGTTTATCCAATCTTGAGAGAATGTTAAAACGTTGTGAGGAAACCAACCTTGTGCTCAATTGGGAAAAATATCATTTTATGTGTAAAGAGGGAATCTTCTTAGGGCACAAGCTCTCGAAAGTGGGGATTGAGGTAGATAAAGCTAAGATAGACATCATCGCCAAGTTACCTCATCCCAAAACCGTTAAGGGAGTTAGGAGTTTCCTAGGCCACACGGGCTTTTATCGTCGATTCATCAAAGATTTCTCAAAAATATCTCGACCGATGACACGCCTTCTTGAGAAAGATGCTCCTTTCATCTTCAATGAGGATAATGTTTGAGCTTTTGAGACCTTGAAAAGGAAAATAACCGAAGCTCCCATTCTTGTCGCTCCAAATTGCAACCTTCCCTTTGAGCTCATGTGTGATGCTAGTGATTACGCTATTGGGGCCGTTTTGGGGCAACATCATGCAAAACACTTCTTGCCTATCCACTATGCTAGCAAAACAATGACCGAGGCTCAAATAAAATACACCACAACGGAAAAAGAATTACTTGCCGTGGTGTATGCTTTTGAGAAATTCCGACCTTACCTCGTTTTGACTAAAAGCATAGTGTATACGGACCATTCGGCTATCAAGTTCCTCTTCTCTAAACTTGATGCAAAGCCGAGATTGCTTCGTTGGATTCTCCTCCTACAAGAATTTGATGTCACCATACTTGACAAAAAAAGAGCCGAGAATCTTGCGGCCGAGAATCTCTCTCGTTTGGAAGATCCTCACCAAAGTGTGCACGAGAACAAGGAAATCACCGAAACATTTCCTCTCGAGACACTTGGTGTAGTAAATTCCAAGGAAGACTTATCTACCCCATGGTTTGCAGACATTGCAAATTACCATGCTGGAAATTTTATAATCAAGGGTATGACGACACAACAAAAACGAAAAATCTTTCGTGACGTCAAGTTCTATTTTTGGGACGACCCTTATCTCTTTCGAGTTTGTGTGGATCAAATCATTATACTTTGTGTATTTGGCACCGAAGCTACTAATATACCTAGAGCTTTTCATGAATACGGGAGGTCATCACGGTGCTAATCTCACGGCTAAGAAAGTGTTTGATGCCGGTTTCTTTTGGCCTACAATTTACCGAGATGCACATGCACTTATCAAGTCATGTGACTCATGCCAACGTCAAGGAAAATCATTACAAAAGGATGAAATGCCCCAAAATATAATCCAAGTTTGTGAAATATTTGATGTTTGGGGAATTGATTTTCTGGGTCCCTTCCCATCATCTCATGGTAACAAGTATATCCTCGTCGCGTTTGACTACTTATCTAAGTAGGTGGAAGCTAAGGCTTTGCCTACGAATGATGCTCATGTTGTGGTCAAGTTCTTGAAGCAATTATTCTCTCGGTTTGGAACCCCTCGTGCAATTATAAGCGATCGTAGAACCCATTTTTGTAATGACCAATTCGAAAAGGTTCTAAAGAAACATGGGGTTACACATCGTCTTTCTACGGCTTATTACCCGCAAACGAGTGGGCTAGTCGAGGTTTCAAACCGAGCTTTGAAGAGGATCTTGGAAAGATCGATAGGAGAGAACCGTGCGTCTTGGTCCAAAAAACTTGATGATACTTTATGGGCCTTTCGCACCGCTTATAAGACCCCAATTGGGTGTACTACTTATAAGTTGGTATACGGAAAGAATTTCCATTTGCCGGTTAAACTTGAACACAAAGCATATTGGGCCCTTAAGCATTCAAATTTTTATTTAAAGACCGCGGGAGATCGCCAGAAAATACAGTTGAATGAATTGGATGAATTGAGAGATCTTGCTTATGAAAATTCATTAATTCTTAAAGAAAAGACTAAAAAGTTTCATGATTCAGAGATTAAAAACCGGGTTTTTTGACATTGGTGATCAAGTGTTACTTTTTAACTCTTGTTTGAAGATATTTTCTAGGAAATTAAAATCTCGTTGGTCGGGTCCATTCACTGTCACACAAGTTTTTCCTTATGGGACCATCGAGCTAGCTCAAAATGATGGGCCTAACTTTAAGGTGAATGGGCATAGGCTTAAGTACTACTTTGGTGGGGAAGTCCCTTCTTTCGACGATCTCGACCAAGTCACCTTCCCTAATGATAACTAGTATTGAGGGGATCGAGTCGAGCTCATGACTCGGTAATCAAAAACGAGGTGCTTCGTGGGAGAGTTCCCATGCTTATCCATGTATATATTATCGCTTTCCAATGTAGTTAATGTGAGGGGATTTGTGCCCTTCCAACTCGTTGTCTCGTGGTTGTTTGTGAATGTGTTATCTAGATCATCATCATTGCCATGATTGATGCCTCTCGAGTTTGTTTACGTGAGCCTCGATCGTTTTCTTGAAGAAGTTTTTCACGAATCCGCGACATATCCTTTATTGTTCTAACGATAATCTATAAGCATAATTCATAAACTGCTTTAGATTTATTGTTGCTTACCCTTTCCATATTAGATATTAAGGACTATGTTTACTTTTAGTATGGGGGTGGATAGATACTTGCCTTGCTACACCCTCATGCTTTCCAATTTTCATTGTTTCGTTTTGTTTTGTTGCAAATAAGGCTAAAAATGGCTAAATTTTTAAAAATTCTTTGTTTTCATAAGTGTTTTTAAGACATTAATGTATATTCTCCGATGGGTAGAATAAGATTTAATTTTTTACTTGATTGGGCAACCGGAGCCCTTAACATTCCTTAACCCGCTTGAATCAAGTTTTGCTAGAATTTTATATAGGAAACTTTAAAACACGAAAGTCTTAACTCATTCGGGTTAAGAACAAGAACTTTTCGCAAGTTCCTATAATTGATCCTAGAAAGTCATCTATCAAGGGAACTTTAAAACGAAAATTCTAAGCTTTTCCAAGTCTAATAAATTGCAAGATCCTATAGTGGCTTGAAAACCCAAAAATTTGATTCAATATAGTCCTAATGAAGCTAATCCATTTGGCTTAATTTTGACTTGCATGGCTAAGTATTCACGAGTCTCTTTAATTAGAGGTCTTTATATAGTGAAGACCGAGAAGTGATAGAGTTAGACAAGTGATCAACGTAGAACATGAAAATGTTCTTTCAAAAACTCATGTGTATTTAATTGTGGCTTTTTCTCCCATAAGATCAATGCATTAGGATTAATAAATTGCAATAAATAAAGGACATACGGTTTATAAGGTATTTAGCTTCTAGAACAAGATCGTTTAAAAGTTAATCATGATTGTAATAAAGTACATTTTCAAAACATAACTTATCAAAACGGGATGCGAAGATTGGAGAATCCAAAAAGGCCCTTACAAGGCATGAGGATTACCTTTTGTTGCTAAATCCAAAAAGATTTGAAGTTCACGAATCCGAATTCAAAATGAAGATGAAGACACATGACGAAAAGCAAAGTACTCCAATAAGGTTGCCGAAAATTCTATGAGTCCAAAAAGATCCTTACAAGGTATGAGGATGAATTTATGAAGCCAAGTCCGAAAAGGAGGCGGATCGTTGCATAATCTAAGTCCCAAAATGAGGAAGAAAGACAAGTGAATGAAGTCATGGTCAAAGAAGAAGCATCTCAAATCAAGATGAAGATGCATATACCAAAGAACGAAGAGAAGACCATAACTAAGATCGTCTCTCAAGATGAAGTGCGGAACACATGCCAAATATCGGTCCGGGAAAGGTCCCACGTCATGATCAAAGTTATGAGGAGATATGGAGTTTTTATGGTTATAATAAGCGTTTTAAAAGATCCTGTCCTCTAGCTACTTATTAAATAAACCGTGTCAACTTTATTTTCGGCTTAATAAATACTCAAAAAATAAGTCAATATGAATCCTTGTGATCCATGACAAATAGTAAAAAAATTTAGATATCTTTCATTTCTTAATAAATAGGATTGCGGGGAGAAAAAGTATTACATCATTTGAATGCATGAGTAGTGTTAGCATTGTGACTAGTACCAACAATGATCTCGTTTTTACACTTAGCATGGAATGTGTGACAATCAAGGATGACGAACTTTACTCTATAAAACATTAACTTGTTTTTATTCTTAGACCCTAAAAGTCACAATCTTGTGATGAAAATCATACACAATGTCTCTAACACCTTAGAAGTAGTCTAGCAAGTTTATCTGTCAATAAAAGTAATAAAAAGTGAATTTGGGGATGCTAAGATACTTTATTCTAGCATTGCGTGAGGACACAACAATGGTTTAGTATGGGGGAGTGATGGGACTGCAATTATACATGGTCTCATCATCCAAAACGGGCTTTAAATACTAATACATGTCATAAAATACCATGAAATATGCTTGTGTTTGCTATTTGTGTGTTTTAGGTATGGATATCATAAACAAGACAAAAAATCACAAGAAACAAGCAAAAACGAACACGAGAAACAAAGCTGCATAATGAACCGGGCCCAAGTTGTGAATTTTCCAAGAAAGGTCCTTGAAGATTTGAAGATATGCAAGAAAGGTCCTTCATCACTGAAGAAATGACACTTTATACCCTTGTATACTCATAATTACAAGTTTGGTCCCTAAAGTTCGTCAAAAGTATAAAAAGGATCCTTGAGTTTGAAGATTTGGCAAAACTAGTCCCTAAAAATTATGGATTTGTCACTTTTAGTCCTCCTCAATATCAATCATACAAGGAAAGACCTTAAAGTTTCAAGAATAGTCCATTTCAGCCCTTCAAGAATCAAGAAATGGCAAAAAGTACCCTTGAAAATACTTTGGAAAAGTATTTGTGGCCAAAGTGTGAAAAGTGGAAGTTATTTAACAAAGGGAATAGGTTAAAATGGTGCCAAGAATTCTTTGCAAAGTTTTGAGAAAACAAGGGACTAAAGCTGCCAAGACAAACAAAGATAAACCATCACTCACCACATGACACCTCTCCCCCACCAGCAACATCACCACTCCACCTCACCATCCACTAACAAAGGATTAATATTTATTAATCCATTTCAAAAATGGCGCCAAACAACAAATCAGTCACTAAACAAGATCAAACACTTGTTCTTCTAATGATGAACACTAATTGGGTATTTTTGGATTAATGATAATCAAGCCTTAAACAGCTCCAGAATTATAATTAAGCACCCCCTAATCCCATTTTCATCACCAAAACTCACCCCACACCCTTGGACCACCTCCACGTGTCACTCCCTTATGCATCTTTCACATTCAAACAAAAATGTACAAAGATATCAACGACTATGGCTCATTTCTTGTTCCCTACTTCAAAATAAATGTTTGATATCATCTTTGGACAACTATGCATCAACAAAACGCCAAAGAACCATCACATGGCATCAAATATATATTTAGAATTCGACAAGGGCATACTTGGAACTTTATTAGCTAGGGTTTTATTATTTCCTTAGCTTTCTAGAATCATTGTAAGGCCTATATAAGGCTATTAGGTCAGTAACTTAGTTCTTGTTCTTGGTTTTCCTATCTTTCACTTGTAATGCCTTTCTTGTTCATTTAATGAAAAGAAGTTGGTTTTGTTGAGTATACCAAGTTCCACATTACAATCTTGTTATTATAAAAACTAGACCCATTGTGCAACAAATTCTTGAGACCTCTCACAAAAAGATTATGTAATGCCTTCCTTACCAAGAGTTTAAAGGAGTTGGTTTTAGCTCTTGAGAACTCAACGGATTTTGGGGCCTTTGTTCTTGCTTTGTAGTATAATCCATCTCATCTTAGTGTTTTTCAAAATAAAACTAAAGGTTTGTTTGAAAAAAGTGTTTACATCAGTTTTAAAAAAAAGGGTTCATAAGCTTCGTATTAAGTATCAAGATCCAAATTTTTGGATTCTTTGGGCTTTCGATTGATCATAGCAGCCTGATATCATCATATCAAGCTGTTGTGAGGTCAAGGGCTTGGAGAAACCACTAGTGGGGACTTAGTCTCTCAAGGAGAAGGTTTCTGTTTGATGATTATATAGCATCCTAGTGAATTGTGCTAACCCCATCTCAGATTTCTCTTAACTAGGCCTAAGTTAGTCTTAAACTAGCTTGAGTTTAGCCTAAGAGGTTTGGAGTTGGTTGTGTTCTTTTTGTGTGAAAATCCATGCAGGAAACATCACCTCCTCTGCTCATACTTTTGAGCAGTCAACAAGGAGTCCATCTTGTTCTTCTTGCAAGACACCCCTGGTTTGACCTAGTTGTTGGTCAAGCTCAGGGGAGCATTTCTTACTCCCCATAGGAGGTTAATGGGGAGAGGTGCACACCTCTTTTCTCTCTTTGAACTTTCTTTGTTCAAAAATATTGCATGTTATGTGATTTGGTGATACATGCCTACAAGTTGTAATCTTTGTGTTTGAATCTATCACATAGGTCTATAGGAACTTGTTTGAGTAATAAAATTGCATGCTACATGGTTAAAATCAAAAATTTCTTTGAAATCAGTAGGTTTAAGTGTTGTTTGGAGTAGACTGTTAAAAGGGCTTAAGGCCTTTGGCCTTTGGTTCTCTTGTGCTTGTACCGTACCACTACAAAAATTTAGACATTTATTTACTAATATTTTTTTAGTATAAAAGATATCATTTCATTATAAAACTTTTACTTACCAAATTCTTTATATAAAAGTAAGTAAAGATATAATGCATACTAAAAATAAGAGTAAAAAAGAGTTTTGACCCTTTTGATGACTCAAAAATGAGTAAGGATAAACTTTTAATGTTCCCCTTTTGCTTACTCTTTTTTTTTTATCAACTCTTACTCAAATAATAAGAGTAAGCAAAAGAGGAGAGCACTAAAGGTCTGTCCTTACTCATTTTTTAGTCACAAAAAAGGTCAAAACTTTTTCTTACTCTTATTTTTAGTAGGCATTGTATCTTTAACTACTCTTATTTACAGAATTTAGTATTTAAAATTTTTATGATAAAATGATGTTTTTTATACTAAAAAAATATTAGTAAATAAATGTCCAAAATTTTATAGTGATACCAAGATGAACACTAAAGAGGACCAAACACTAGCCCAACAACATATATCGTCATTTGGATGCGAGCGACACTCAAGATCAAAACCCAAAGAACCATTCATAAAATCAAGTGAAAATTAGGGGATCGAGTAAACATCCAGCGTTGAGAATCTAACAGTCTAAGTCAACTCGATCTATTCCTTATCGAATAATTGAAGGTCCGCGTAATGAAATAAAACAAAAACATCAACGATCCTTCTGTTGATACAAGTAACGTAATAGCATGTGAAATATTTGCAAATTGTAACGTTCATCGGGGGACAAATACCTCTGCATTAATTCCTTGTAGGTCTTCATTTGAGACACTTCATATTAAACAAAAACCGAACCAGACACACTTAAATATAAAAGTGTACATTGGTAATTAAACATACTCGATCTTCATATTTTTAGATCTAATTCTGCAATTAAATTTGTATAGTATATCAAGTTGTCACGAGCCAAATTCAAAATGTCGGGTTTTATTTGGAAAACGTACATGAACACGAAGGTTCCCTGATGAATCCAAGGTAGGACGAACTCAATGAATTTCTATTATACACGATATAGATGACTGATCCTATCAGTATAAAAACACCACACAAAGTCTAAAAAATGACCCCGAGACAAAGTGCTCATAAATCCATTAGTTATTTTTTAAAGCTTATATGAATTTCAAGTCGTTACGCACTTTCAATCCTTATAAAAAAAACCTCGTCAGTTTCTCAAAGGGCATTATGGTCATTATCTTTATGCGATATATATGTATGTAGTGCATTTGGAAACTTTAGAGCATATGTTACGGAAAGAAGAAAACAAATTAAGATAAGCCGGTAATCAGGTAATGGTTGAGCTGGAAACATGATACTACGATATGATTCTGGCTGGTTGCAATTTGCAAATGTATAACTACTGTACTATGTTAAATAGTTTATGTTAGTTGAGACCACGTGTACGTCATTGCCACGTAGGACCCATCTCCTCGTGTCAGTCAGCTACTCAGCTCCACGTAGGATCCCCATACCTCCAACTTGACACTCTAAAAAAAATTGTATGTTATCATGACCCTCTTTCTCATTTGGGTCTCAGGGTGGCAATTTTTGACACGATACGAAAAATTACACGAACCTGACACGAAGTTAAATAGATATGGGTTGAGGATAAACAGGTTTGGGACTAAAACAGGTCAACTTGTATAACCCGTTTAACAATTGGGTCGTGTTTGAGTTGAGTAAGTATTAAACAGGTCGACACGTGAACCCGTTTAAGTATATATATATACCTCTAAAAATAAATATATAATATTAGTTTTATGTTAGATTTAGATTAAATATATTTTGTTATGTAGTTAATAAGAGTAATCGGTATTATAATTCACACATCGCATAATTATTTGTATGTTATGTTTATCCTTTTTACATATTTATATCTTTTTTCATATAAATTAGTCTGATTGACAAACATTAACCTTATTTACCGCTTGACATATTTACTTAAACAGGTTAAACGGGTCAAAAACGGGTAACACGTGTTATGCAGGTGCAGGTTTGGGTTGAGTTTCTTGACACGATTAATAAATGGGTCGTGTTTGGGTTAAGGTTATAATAACACGTCAACATGCGAACCCAAACAGCTCAACACGAACACGACTCGATTGCCACCTTACCTATTTTATTTTTTTCCCCTTATTTTTTACTAATAAACTTAATTCATTTTTTAAAATAAAAATACGAATTACATGTAATTCGATACGGTTCGAATACGAAATGCGATAAAATAAAAATACGATACGATACAAGTTCGACATAATTTAATCGATTTCGAGATCCGAATCAGATGTGTTATGTGTATGAGAGATGCAAGTAGTATTTATAGAAAAAACATATCCGTTGGAAATTCAAATAATACATAGCCGTTGGAAATTCAAATTAATACATAGCCGTTAGAAATTCAAATTAAACTACGAAATTAAAATTACAACACAGAAAATAAAAATACAATATGGAAATTCAAATGAAACTACGAAATTAAAATTAAATTATTTAGGCCCACAAACTGAGTTAGCTTTCATTTGTTTTTCTAGCATAACTGTTTTTCGAAACAAAGCATTATGCATGTCATAGTCTTTGTCTGATTCTTGTTTCCAAAATTTGATGATCGAATCACGGCTTTCTTTAGGAATATCAGTGCATTTTTCATATGCTTCCTGCAATTCAAATTTAGCAGTGGATGCACTTTCATATTGGAGTGCTAAATCGATCATCGCTTTTTGTCGAACGTTGTCTTCTCTAATTAGTTTATCAACCAAGGTTTTGATTTGATCAAAAGTGTGTGGAACTGAACAAGATATATTACTTGTTGATTTGAAATTAAGTTTGAATATATAATTGAGAATTTTGTAGGTAACAATATGAATGTTGTAGTGTAATTATAATGGAAATGGGATAAAATAAAAAAAATTAAAAATAAAAATAAAATTTAAAAAAATTGAGGCAACGATTATATATATGGTGGGATCGTTTTTTTGTCGTTTACTTACTCACTTAAGTGACGAAAACCCCGATGGCGAGCGAAGGTGGCTAGCTTTGGCGAAGTACCACACGTGAATAGCGAGGGCACATAGCCAGGGTACCTTTTTCTCAAGGACAGTTTTTTAAGAAAATAATTTGTGTTTCGTGTTTTTCTCTTTTTAACATGTTATATTTTATAGTATTTTATCTTTCTTACGTTTTAATTTTGCATTATTATCCACTTAATTAACAACTTACGAAGTAAAACATTGTTTTATAACGTAATATTTTAGTTTTTGTTGGTTGACGAGAGTTTTTTCTCTTGTCACATGGTTGGTAAGAATTTTTTCATTTTTTTTTTGCAGTTAAAGTCTCGAATAAGGTCTTAAATAGGTTTATTGTTTAACTCCTACATTTTGTTTTTGTAATTTTCTGCTCTTAGCGCCTTGCTAGCAGCTTTTAATATATTATCAATCGTTCAAAAAAAAATTGCTTTTTTTATTGTGTTTGATTACTTTTTTTTTATCAAAATTTATGTGTATTATTTTTGATTATTAATTTTGTACTAAAAATCAAAATAAAGTAAATAAAAAAGTGTTATTGTGTAATAGAATCATTTCTTTTATATGAATATTGTTGGAAGTATAAGGTTTAGAAGTGGTCAAACCAAATGTGAAGGACTAAAAGTGACAAAATCTCAAAGATGCAAGTTTAGGATGCATTAGGATAACACACAAAGTTCAAAGGATGGCTGAAAGTGATATTCCTCAGCCTGCATAACTTGGGCGTATCAACCAGGGTTTCTTAGTTGTTGTTAATCGTCTTATTGTGTTCATATTTTCTCTCTTGTTCATATTAAAACGTTTTGTTATGATTTCATATTGTCTTGTATTAATAAGTTATCATTCCTAATAACTTGTAGTGTTTAGTTCAATCTTTATTTATCATTTGTGAGTTTGAGTGATTTTTATACATAGGTTATTGAATCGATGTTGGTGGGAACAGTTTTCTATTGTATTACTATCACTCGATTACCGACTAGTTGTTTGTATTGGATATTCGGTTATATTGCACTTGGGGAGGTTGGTTGTGTGTAGACTTGAGTTGTTTTGATCTTGAATACATGGTATCAGAGTCAGATTGCTCTAAATCGTGATTTCTTGATCTAAGGGTTCTTGATCATATTTTGGGGGGTTTTTTGATTTGTTCGTCTTTTGATAATTGGGTATTGTTTTTATCCGTTTTTGAAAGGAGTTGTTGGATTCTTGAAAGATTCGGTTGTGTGTTAGGGTTTTTGAAATCTTAATTTGGATTTTTGAGGGCTTTCTTCTAGTTGCTTCTAGGCTCTGTTCTTGACTTCTTGTGTCTCTTGACTAAGTGAATCAAGAGTACAAGTGGTTTTTTACACTGTTTTGTATAATCGTTGTAAGTTTTCCATCATTCTTAGTTAGTAGTTGATCTTTTTGGTGAGAACACTGCAAAGTCAATGGGTAACATCTTGACCCTCTTCCCTTGTGAATTATGGATATATGCTCTTCTCGCTGATAGGTGTTAAGGTGGGGGGATTCAATTTACTCGTGTTGGGTTTGTTTTATTCATTAGTATTTGTAGAGATTTATTTATCTTTTTGTTCGTCTTCTTATTTGTTACTTTTTTGTTCTTCTTTGTTTTTCTTATATGTATATATGTTATTTGTCTTCTTAGTCTTTTATTATGTTTGTTAGTGTTAGTAATGCCATTTATTTTATTATTAATAGTTTGGATGGTGGTCATCCCTTACAGGTTCAGACCAATGATAATACTACTACTACACTTATTCCATTTAAATTTGTTGGTATTGAGAAATATAGAATATGGGCTAGTGTAATGAAACTTGCTTTACAAGCTAGAAATAATTTTTTTCTGGTTCTTGTTTGAAAGAGTCTTATGTGACTAGTGAGGTTTTGTTTGCTTAATAGGATAGGTGTAATGCTATTGTTCTTACTTGGATCATAAATTTTGTATCTCAAAATGTTTATATGGGTATTGTTTATTCAGATAATGTTGCTTCTGTGTAAAAGAGCTTATTATTACTTATGATAAAGTTTATGGGTTTGTGAATTTTAATTTGCTTCAAAAGATTATAATGTGAAACAAGGTGGTACATATGTTGTTGATTTTAATGGGCCTTGATGCCTTTTATCATCATGTTAAGAATGCCATTTTGACTAGGGATCCTCTTCCTAAATTTAAATATGCATATACCACTGTGTCTAGAGATGAGTTTCATAAAAGGATTCCTAAGCACTCTGGTGTTACTAAGTCTAAATTGAAGGCTACATCTTTTGCTGTTAAATTTAGGTTTAATGATAAGAAACCCTTTAATAACGGTAACAACTACACCAGAGGTTTTAGTTTTAGTGGGAATAAAAATTTCATCGATAGATGACCTAATCTTAATTTGAATTTTAAATCAATGGTAAAATGGGTTATACTATTCATAGGTGTTATGAAATTGTTGGTTTTCCTTCTACATTCAAGAAAACAAATAATAACTTTATAATGCTAATGTGGATGTTTAATCTAATGATAAACAGTCTTCTTCTAGTATGTCTTCAATAGTTACTCTTGAACATATGCAAAAATTATTATGTGTGATAAAAAAGAAACCTTTTGGAAGCATACATACCAATATGGCAGGTAGGGCTTCATAATAGCAATGTTTGGTTTAGTATTAAGTTTTCAAAATATTTTTTTTGCTAATTCTTGTTCGTGTATTCAAATTGTTACTATGGGATGGATTATTGATTCTGGTGCAAACTAGCATTTAACTATTTCAGTGAAATGGTTAATGTTGTTGATATTTCTGATCTTAAAATTATTGTGAGACATCCTAATGATACGGTTACCACTACAAGTCATGTAGAGTACTTGTAGTCAACTAAAAATGTGATTTTATATGATGTTTTGGTTATTCCTAGATATTATGTTAGTATTTTGCGTGTTAATAAATTTATCAGGGATAGTAAGTCGTTTGTTGATTTTGATGAGACTAAATGTTATATTCAGGACCTGAAAAGAAAGACGATCTTGGGGACTGGTAGTGAATCAGGTGGCCAATACTTGTTTGATATGAGTAAGACTAGGAGTATAGGTATGTCTAACGTGGTTTTGTTCTTTCATGTTTCTAAATTGACTTGTCATAACGACTTGATCATTCTGCTGATCACGTAAAAATAACCTTAATATCTCTAATAATACTTCTGTGCATGTTTGTGAAATCTGTCAAAGGGCTAAACAGATTAGGGTGCCTTTTCATTTGTTTGATCATAAGTCTAAAAGTCTTGGTGAACTTGTTCATCTAGATTTATGGGTCCCTTACAAGGTTTACAACAGAGAAGGATTTAGATAATTCTTAATTATAGTAGATGACTATTCCAGGGTTGTATGGGTATGCTTAGTAAGAACTAAGGATGAAGTGTTTGATGTTTTTGTGCAATATATTAAATGATTCTTAATCAGTATAAAATCAAATTTAAAACTGTAAGGGTTAATGGAACCGAGTTTTTTAGTAAAAGAATAAATGAAAAGTTTTCTAATTTGAGAATTGTTCATCAGACTTCTTATGCCCATACACTTCAGCAAAATGGGATTGCTGAAAAAAAACATAAACACTTTCTTAATGTTGTAAAGAGTTATGTTTCAGGAGGAATTCCTCTTAGTTCATGGTTTGTTTGTGTGTTTACCGTTGTCTATCTTATAAACATGTAGCCATCATGTGTCTTAAAGTACAAATCTCCTTTTAAGTTGATCAATAATAAAAAAACATATTCTTTTCTATTTGAGGTCTTTTGGTTGTCTTTGTTGTTTAGTAGTTTCAAATAATCATGATAAATTGCGTTTTAGGTATAAAAATGTGTGTGTTGTGTATTTTATTTTAAAATATTTTTTTATCAAATTTTAAATTTATAAAACTTGATCTACCAACAACTCACTAATTGGCAAAGAACCCGATCGTGTGAAGTATTTGAATGATAAATCTGAGGTCGTCCAAGGAGATAAAGGTAAATTGGTTTTAAATTTTTGTCACGAAATAATAGTAATTATAATTAATAATTTAAACAAAGAACAAGAAATGAAATACTGAAAGTAAATAGTAGAGATAGATCAATAGGAGAAATGTACTGGCCTAGTTACTCTATTGTTATCTACTTATTATTAAGTTAATATAGGTATCAAATAAACTTAAGATTTATGTTATGTGCATGTTAAACATGGCTTGGAAACTATTATAGGTAGGAACTCAAGTTAAGGAGCAAACTACATAAATTACTAATAACCTAGTTTTCATGTTTAACTGTTTAGTGGTCATTATATCAACAAGCCTATTTGTTCAATATCCTTTTCCCTATGTCTTCTAAATCCCAACTACCGGTGATCACAACTAGCCAAGTATAAGGTCAACACTGATTGAACCACAATTACACATATGACATAAATAATTAAATCCTCCCACAAGGTTTCTTTCATTTTTTTTAAGAAAATCACTTATCAAAGGTGGCTACCGCTAATCCTTTACACTCAGAATAGTTTCCAACATTTTCCTCGTAACTTCCTTCCCGAAGTTACCCACGGTTAGTTCCTATACATCCCGTATAGGCGAAGGGAAATCTTTTAATAAGTCAAATACCAAAACACAAGGGTTTCATAACAAACATAAGGATATCCTAACCTAAATAGTTAAAGGCATAAACTAAGCAATAATCATAACATTAATAACAATTTCATAACTTGGCCAGTAGGTAAGTGCTTAGCCACTCATAGGAAATACACAATAATAAATCATAATCATAATGGTCATATAAATCATGAAAAGCTTACAAAACTCTTGGAATTGAATGATTACGAAAAATAGTGCCATAATACACTTTTTCCTTTCTAATGGTGGAACCTGGTCGAGTTTTGACCTTTAGAACCTTCTAAAATTGACCTATGACCTACTTAGATGTTGTGTAAGAAAGTGTATTTTCGAATTATGGATAAAAGTTCCTCCTACTATTCAGACCACATACGACGTAGGTGATATATGGTCTACGCCGTAGGGACAATATATATATAAACTTTCCTTCTTGAATTGATCTTCCTGCGGTGTAGAGGGGACAAGGTCCTACATCGTATCTCTTCATTTATAGCAACTTGCATTTTGGCCACACAAGACCTACGACGCAGAGGTAACAAACACGTACGTCATAGGTAAACTATCATCTTTAAGCCTTGATCTTGTCGCCTAGCGTATATCGTTAGATATATAACACCTACGTCGTAGACATTTGCATGGTCTACATTGTTGAGCCTTTTAAATTGGAAGCTCTGACCTCAACGTATCTTAGACATAGGTCTGGAAACCATATACGTTGTAGTTGCTTTTAAATTTATATGCTTGGCGCCTTTTTCTTTTAAAGTTTCACCATTTACCCTCGTTTTCCGTTACTTGCTCGATTTTACATGCAAAACATAAATACACGAATCTTTGTAATATTGGGTGTTAATTAGCCTTAAATTGAACAGAATTAAAGGGATATTATGGTAAAATAGATTTTAGCTATTTGATGTTATCAGTGTGCTTATTTGGTATTCTTCTAATAAAAGGCTTAAGAATTGTTGAGTATGAAAACTAGGTATGTTTTTATTCAAAAGATGTTAATTTTAATGAAAACATTTTTCCATTTAAACAAAAACTTGTGATATTGTTGATGTTAGTCATTTACCTCTAAATCCCAATGATGATAAAAAAAAATACATCAGTTGATGAGAAGAGTAGTGTACTGATAGGTGTGAAAACACCCATCCTTTTACCACTTAATTATAATAATAACCAAGCCAAAACGTGTATTTTATGTCGTAAATGTAGGAATTATGCGTGGTTTGTGTTTTTGTTATGATTTAGGACTAAAATGTGAAAAGGGAAGAAAACGCGGGCTTTCACGGGCTTTTATCGAAGAAAACGAGAAAAGACGAAGTCAAAAGATCAAGAGTGCAAAAAGAACGGAAGTCCAAGGCCTATTCTGAAGATTTATCGAGGAAAAAGTCTAAAGACGGAAGTTTAATGAAGTCGAAGAACTCAAGTCTAATAAATGAAGAAATTATAAGATGAGTTAAATTTATATCGACAAATCCCAAGACGACGTCGAGAAAGACAAAGAATTTAAATCGAGTCGAGACGAGAAGAAAGAAAGAAGAAAGCTCCAACACATTTTCCTCCTCCTATATAAACCCTCCTAATATGTCATTAGGAGGTGTTAGTCATTTTAGGAGTAGATAAATTAGTTTTAGGAGTAGGAGTAGTGTAATTTAAATGTTTTTCAAACTTTTTCATTAATCTTGTAATTTGAATCTTTAATCTTCTTTATTTCAAGCTTTTTCAATTAATCATTCTCATTCTACCTTTCTTAATCTTTTTAATCTTGTTTAATTTTGATAATCATGTAGTTTGTTAATCATGTTCTTTGATTGATTGATGTTTGTGTTTGATGGTGCTTATTGATCTTTTAGTGTTTCATTTTTATAGCTTATTTTGTGTAGTGCTTATTTTGTTATTTTCTTATTTTTAATTAAGTGCTTATTAGTTTATTTTTATAAAAAGTTGTTTTTAAATATTTTTATTATTTAGTGTTTTTAAAAGTTTTTAAATTTTGGCTTATTAGCTTTTTCTTAAACTTGATTTGGTTAAAGTTCTAGACAAGTGCTTATTTGGTTTTAGCTTATTTTTAGATTTTGCTTAATTTTGTTCTAATTCGGGTTATACCAAAACCCTTTTATTCCGAACTACGTTTTTCATTAATTTCCCGAATTAGGTGTCGAAAATGCATTCCGAACTACGTCAAAAAACTTAGCATTCCGAACTATATCAACAACCTGTATCCCGAACTACATGAAAACCATTTATTCCGAACTATAATGAAAGCATACAATATTCCGTACTAATGGTCATGGATTCCGAACTAAACATATTAAATTGGTCAACATTCCGAACAAACTTTAGAAATTGACATGCATGGCAGCTTGCCTGCTTATGCTTTTCCCGCCATTTTGAGCTACTAGGTTGGCTGCTTGAGCAGCTTGCCTGCTAGCTTGTTTGGTAATTAATTTTGTTCGTAATCGTGTAGTTTAATATGAAAGTTGTTCCGATTTTAATTCTGAAAGTCACGTATTTTTAGTTGAATTTCTCATCAATTTTTAGTATTAGTATTTTTTCCAAAAGTTTAAGTTTTATCTTTTATTTAGTGCCCGCTTTAGTTTTTACCTCGTTCAGTTTTAAAGTACCCACTTAGTTTTATTTTCTCCTTTTTCATTAGGTTAATTTTATTTTTCAGTCGAAAGTTAATTTCTTCGTTTAGTTTTATTTTTATTAATTGTTTTATTTTAATTTACGTTTATTATTTGTTTTTCTCCTTTATTATTAGTTATTTGTTCTTGGTTTATTTTTATTACGTTTTGCTTTTACCTTTTAAGTAGAAATAGATAACCAAACATTCTTTTATTCACCAAAAACGATTGAGTCACACATTTAACCGGAGGTCAATTCGAATTGAATCGAGACGAACAAATTTTTATATAAGAAAATCACAGTTATTAAATGGCGCCGCTGCCGGCTCTTTTCGTGAAGATTAACGGTTTATTGTGAGAGGCGCGTTGGATTTTGGGATCCGTTCACTTTTGAACGTTATTTTTCTTGCAAAAAAATTTTCAAAAATCCTAAAAAATAAAAATTTCAAAAATCCCAAAAACAATTAAAAAATCATAAAAAGCATTTCTTTTCAAAAAGTTTTGCACCAAAAATATTCCTCTTACTTCTCTATTGTGTTTAATTCTTAACGAATTCGTATGTTGCTTGTGATGCAGGGTGTGGAAGACCATTGTATGTTTTTCAAACATGTCAATGGTGTACATGTGAGCGGTGTGGGAATGATATCGACAATACACAATTTGGATTTTGTCCCTCGTGCAATTCGATTAACTCATCCTTTGCTTCTAATGCACTTACTCCACCCTCTTGCATATATTGTGGAAATGATTCTCATTGGCATGTTTCGTGTCCAATTCGATACCCGTCTCATGACGAGCAAGAACTGAGTTACAATTATGACAATGGTAATAGCTATCTACAAGAAGCACCGGGTTTTCCTAAATACCCGCATTGCAACAATTGTGGGGGCCCTCACGATACTTCTTAGTGTCAGCCGATGAATTATTATGAGTCAAATCCGTGTTCTAATTCTTTTCAACCGATGATTTATGATAAACCACATCCGTGCTATAATTCTGGTTTTCATAATTTTGAGCCCCCACAATACACCCTCGATCATCAACCTTCTTTGAGTCCGAATGACGAAACACACGCCCTTATTTTGCAACTTCAAGAAGCCGTGGTTCAACTAAAAGAAGCAAGGGAGAAGGAAAAGCGACAACAACAAGAGCAAGTAGCTAATATAGTGATTATACTCCTCCTCTTGTGCGTCCATACTACTATTATGATGATGACGAGGATGATATCTATGATCTCAACCCATCTTCTGAGATTACTACTTCTACTCTTGATATCCCTAATGTGTCTAAGGATAGTGATACATCGAGTGAGATTAGTAATTTTGGTCTTGATAAATTCTTTGATAGGGTTTGTGATGACCCTACTTTTGTTGAGCTTACGGACGAGGTCGCTCTTAATGATGATGATTTTTCTCCATGCTATGAGAATTTCACCTTTGAAATTTCTCAATCTCCTCCGGGAGATGAGGGCGATGTTGATTTATTCTCTCCGACTTACGAGAAGTTCACCACTGAACTTGATCTTGTAGATGAGGTGGAAGACGTTATTTAATAAGTGTGTAAACACTTATCCTTTTGCCACTAAAATTAAGGAAAAACAAGACCTAATCATGTGTTTAATATCGTAAAAGTCGGAATTACGCGTGGTTTTGTGTTTTTGTGTGAAATAGGTACAAAAGATCAAAAGAAAAGAAAACACGGGATTTCACGGTCAAATGTTGAAGAAAAGTCCAAGAAAGAGACGAAGACAAAGTCAAAAGACCAAAAGTGTGCCAAAGATCACGAAAACCGGCAAATCAACACGGGTTTTGAAGAAACGATCAAGGAAGCCGAAATCAAGTTCGTTTTTAGCGGATTTAATTTTTTTTGAATATATTCGAGCTTTGTGGGTCCCATATTTGGTTAATGGGCCCAAAAGCCCAATAATGGAAATAACTAAGTTATTTTTCACTAAGAAGCCCAACATGGCCCAATTCACAAGATAAACGAATGGCAGTTTTTGGGCCTAAAGACCATTTGGTTAAATAACAAGGGACGGAAGGAGCTATGATTTTGGGCCAAGCCCATTACACAAAATATATGGACGGAAGAAACAAAGTTTTTTACTTTGTTTAGTCAAAAAGCCTGGTCAAATAAACAATCACTCACACACACGCTTTATAAAACTTTTTACCCACCCACACATGGACGATACAAACAAGAAATAAATCTCACCCACTTTTATCTCACCCTCTCTCTCCCAAACGCATATCACTTTCATCCCCCAAAACCAATTTACCCAAACCCTAATCAGTAAAAATTAGGGGTTTTCACATATTAATGATTTAAGGCGCGTGTACCACACGCCCCATAGAAAAATCACCATCAAAACCGGAATAAGAAGATGGTGGTCCAAATCAGACGTGGCACCCTTCCTTCATTTGATTGGTTCATACACCTCTCCACCACCAAATCCTCCAATAAGATAGCTCCACATCACCCACCATTTGATCAAGAAGAGAAGACAGAGAAAGAAGAAAAGATGCGTTTGACGGTCAGGATTGAAGGCTTACTCACGAAGCTTCATGAAGAAGCCTTGGGGTTGGCTATAAAAACCCCCATCATTCTATAATTTGGTGTGCCTTTTCCTTTATTTTTAATTTTATTTTTATGCAAAAATTAGATTTAGGTTTATTGTAATTTTCTTTTAAAAGTATTGTAATCAAATTTTGAGTTATTAATGAAATTCTAATTTCGATTTAATATTGTTTCTTTAAATTTTATTGCAATTTACTTTTGAATCTGTTTTTGATTATTAATATTATTGAAAATGAAAAGAAAGTGGATTATTAATTTCCCCCACTGGGAAGTTATAAAATACTGTTTGATTTTGTTAATGGTGCGAATGATGATGGTGATGATGTTTGGGTAAAGGAGGTGTTGTTTCGTATTCGGTTTATAAGGGGGTTCAGCGCCCACCTTCTTCCCAAAGGTTATCTACACCAGGTTCTTACTCTCTTTTTAATTTTCTTGTTAAGTTTTAGTTTTGGTTTAATATTAATCTGCTTGTGTTTTGAGGTTGTTTGAATCTGCTTATGTTTATTAGTTTTATTTATGTTCTTGTTTAGTTATTAAGCTGTTATTTTGAATCTGCTTGTATTTGGATTTGAGTTCGTTGGATCTGCTTAGTAATATTGTTTTTGTTTAAGTTTTGGTTTAGATCTGCTTAAGACTGTTTATTTGGTTCGAATATTTGGTTTGGGTATTTTCAGCTTTTAGATTACTGATAATTTAATTTATTTTGTTTAGTTAAGTAGTGATCGGTTATTTTAGTTTACATTAGCTTATTCTTATTAATCTGTTTATCTGCTTATTTCCATATTGTGCTTATTTGGTTTATTTAGTTTTGCTGGTGTCTAATTTGCGTAATGATAGGTTTGCTGATTTTCAGTTAGTATATTTGCTTTTAGTGTTAAATCTGATTTTGCTTATTTTACTTTTCATCTGCTTATTTGGTTAAGCTGCTTTAGCTTATTTTGGTTTATTATTGCTGCATTTGAACAACAGACCCACTTGGTCTGTTTGTTTCTATATTCCAAAAACAAAAAAAAATAACACACAAAAAAATACGTCCCTCCTAGGACTCGAACCCCTGACCACCAGCTTAACAGTCCAACACCTTAACCATCTAGTCTAGTACTTCATTTGTGTTTAACTTCTAGTTATTAGATTAATATAGGTTTGTTAATTTAGCTACAGTTAATTAAATAGATTTAATACAAGTTTTAGTTTCATTAATTTTTATTAAAAAGTTTTCTTTATATTTTCTTTTATAAAGTTTAAAAAAAATATAAAAACAAAATAAATATTTTTATTACTTTTAGCATTTTAGAATTGTTTTCTCTTTATTAATATAGGTTTCATATATAAAAAATAAAAAAAATAAATTAGTTTTAAATTATATTTAAGTTTTTAAATTAGTTTAATTAAGTTTTGTTTGGTTTCAAAATAGTTTCTATTTACTTTAGTTTAAATTAGATTTTTAAATAGTTTTACTTTAAATTTGAAAAAGTAGTTTTATTTAAATATTTCCTTTTTAAATTAGATTAAATAGTTTTTAATTAAATAGTTTCTAGTTTTAAAAATACCGAAAAGAGTAATTTTACCAAGAATAATTAGTCTTACGTTTAATTGGATATCAATTCGAGTGAGTCGAGGAAAACAAACATTAATTGATACACAAAAATCTCTACATTAAATTGGCGCCGCTGCCGCTTCACTCGTTACGATTGAAGATTTCGTGAGACGTTTGGATTTTGGGATCCGTTCTTTTTGAACGTTAATTTTCTTGCAAAAAAAAATCAAAAACATTAAAAAAATCAAAAATATAAAAATACAAAAAAAAATTAAAAAAATCACAAAAGCAAATTATTTCCTAAGATTTGCAACAAAAAACTTAAAAAATCAAAAAGTAATACTTTTTCCTAAAAGTATTACACCAAAAATATTACGTATTAGTGTTATTTTTCTTAGTTCGATTTCTTTCGATTTTTATTGTGAATATATATTTTTCTAAAACAAATACAAAAAGATTTTTCATTTACTATATTATATTACGTAACACAATTAATTTACCAACTTTTCAAATAAGACCTTAGTTGGTATTTCATCACCTAACTATTGTATTCGAATCCACAACAAGGAAAAAGGACAAAATAGATAAATACTAGTAAGACGTTCGAACTCGATTTATACAAACTATAAGGTGCGTATAAGGCGACGCGCTATAAAAGGCCGTCTAAGGAAAAAGGTTTTTAAGTGCTTTGTGCCACCTCGTTTTTCCGCTTGCTTGTGCGTATATTAAGAGGGACGACCGATTATTGGTTTGCCAACTCAAGTAGTAATTAAGTATATATTTTTGTAGCTTTTTAATATTGCACCTCGAGAGGGATAATCCCTTTCCTCTCAAAGTCGACCGAGGTTTCCTACCTCATTCTAAAGTTTTAATTATGCGCACTCGCGCGCGTACATATATACCGATTGGTGTACCAAATACTTCTAATTCTTCCAAAAAGAAGAAGAAGAAAAACAAAAAGACCGTCGTTAAAGCCGATCCCGAGAATCGAGCTTTGAACAACACGATGGCAACGGATAATCGACCAATGATTGAGATTCTCCAATCTCACGTTGAAGGAAACGATGACGCGATTGTGGTGCCGGATATTAGAGCTAATAATTTTCAACCTAAAACGGGTTTTATTCAAATGGTTTCCGCTACACCATTTTTAGGCCGTACTAATGATGACCCACACGCTCATATTAAACGTTTCATACAATTGGCAAACACCGTCAAATACAATGGGGTGCCACAAGAGGCCATTTGTTTACAACTCTTTCCTTTTTCCCTCGAGGGACAAGCCCGGATTTCGCTTGATAAGGAACCACCCCAAAGTATTGCCACATGGATTGACTTAGAGACCAAGTTCATTAACTACTTTTTCCCACCATCACGGACCACTTCTTTAAGGAATGACATAATTACCTTTGAACAACAATATGGGGAAACGTTTAGTGAGTCTTGGGATCGATTTAAGGAGCTTTTAAGAAAATGTCCACAACACGGTTTCACTAAAGTGCATCAAATTAATACATTTTACAATGGTTTAACTCTTAATGACCAAGACTCACTTAATAGTGCCGCGGGGGGTAATATTCTTATGAAGTCCATGAACGAGGCTTGGGACATAATTGAAAACAAGGATAAAGTGCAAACCAAGAGTGTTAGGGATACTATGGCAAGTGCTAGTTCTAGTGAGAGTGACAAGAGAATTGATAAGCTTACGTCGCTTGTTGAATCAATTACTCTACAAACCAAAGCCCTCAATGGTCAAGTTAATGCCTTGAAAGAAACTTGTGAAACATGTGAGACTTGTGGTGGACCACATTCATATTTTAATTGTGACAAGGTTTACAATCAACAACAAGAATTTATGCTTATAACAACAATGAAAATGAGCGGGTTCATTTCAAACCAAATGTTGATGTTAACCATTTGTCTTACAAGTCTAATAACTATTTGGCTCCCCCGGGTTTTGTAGCACCACAAAGACCACCCCCACCCGCCCAAAATAGGAACCAAGGTCCTCAACGGGGTAATTTTCAAGGAAATTCTAATCAACGGGGTTTTAATCAAAATCAAGGGAATTTTCAAGGGCAAAACCAAGGGTTCAATAATCAAAATCAAGGATTTAATAACCAAGGTTTTCAAAATCAAGGATTTAATCAAGGTTATAATCAATATCAAAACCAAGGTTTTCCTAATCAAGGTTTTCCAAATCAAGGGTATAATCAAATGAATATGCATAACCCTCAAATGGACTTGGTTCTACAAAAATTAACCGACCATGAGCGAATTATGAGAGAGATGCAAGAATCGACCGATAAGAAATTTTGACAATGATTCAAACCCTTCGTCCCCAAGGTGCCCTCCCTTCGAACACCGTGACCAATCCTAGGGCTAAGGTTAATGCCATCACTACTAGGAGCGGTAAGACCACCGTAGAACCTCCTTATTCCCCACTTAAACAAGGACCCGAGATACCTTCTTCTTCTACCCACCCTCCTTCTCCTTCTACTTGTGACATACCACCCGTTATGCCTTCGTCTACACCTTATATTCCACCGATACCTAAATTTTCTACCACACCTTCGGTTCCCAAACCGGTTCCTTCACCTTCCATTGGTACCCCTCCTCCACCAAAGGATGTGAGTGAGCAATCCACTCCAAAGCCTTCATCTCAACCCAATATACCTTATCCCTCAAGGCTGAGGAAAGAGAAATTGAAGAATAAGGATGATATTCAAGTTTCGAACTTCCTAAAAATGTTCAAACAATTAAATTTTAATATCACCTTTGCCGAGGCTCTCGCTCACATGCCTAAGTATGCTAAGATGTTTAAGGACCTTTTAAGTGATAAGGAAAAGTTGCTCGATATTTCCAATACCCAATTGAATGAGAATTGTTCAGCGGTTCTTTTGAGAAAATTACCGGTTAAGTTAGGAGATCCCGGTCGATTCCTTATTCCTTGTAATTTTCCAGGTGTTGAGAATTGTATGGCCTTGGCGGATCTCAGAGCGAGTGTCAATCTTATGCCATTGTCCATGTGGAAACAATTATCTTACCCGAGCTAGTCCCCACTCGTATGACCTTGGAATTAACTAACCGTACGGTTGCTTATCCGGTGGGGATAGCCGAGGATGTTTTTGTAGGAGTCGACAAATTCACTTTTCCCGCCGATTTCGTTGTAGTCTACTATGAGATGGATCCTTGTGTTCCCTTAATTGTGGGACGACCCTTCTTGAGAACCGGGCGTACATTGATTGATGTAGCCGCGGGTGAACTTATCATGAGGGTCGGGGATGATAAAATCGTCTTTACGTGGGTAAACTTTCCAAACTTCCCGATGAGCCCGAATCCGTGAATTACATCGATGTGCTCGACGAAGCATGCGAAGAACATTTTCACGAGGCTTGTAAAAGCGGGATTTCTCATTTACCTCATGTTGAGACAGTAGCTTCTATTGCTCCTTCATTGACTCCATTTGGAGGAAGTGACTTTCTTTTACAAGAATTTGAAGCGAGTTTAGGGGATGTGGATTTAAAATATGACGATTCTCCCACCGATTGGGAAGAAGACATTCGTACCATTGAGAGACTTCTCAATGAGGACCATATTTCTCCACCTACTCCTAAGGAAGTTACAAATGATGATCCAAATTTGACTAAGCCTTCCATCGACAATCCACCGGATTTAGAGCTTAAGGATTTACCGTCTCATTTAGAGTACGTTTTCTTAGAAGAGGATAATAAGTTACCCGTCATTATTGCTAAGGACTTAAAAGAAGATGAAAATTCCCGACTTATCGAAGTGCTTAAGAATCATAAGAAAGCAATTGCTTGGAAAATCTCTGACATCCGCGGAATTGATCCTAATTTTTGCACTCATAAAATTCTCATGGAATATGACTTTAAACCCGCAATCCAAAATCAAAGAAGGGTCAATCCAAAAATTCATGAAGTCATTAAAAAAGAAGTTATCAAACTTCTAGATGCCGGAATGATTTACCCTATCTCGGATTCGCCATGGGTTAGTCCCGTCTGTTAATGCAATGATGCCTAAAAACGTTACTTGCATTTTTTGGACTCTCTTAGTTTTGATTACGACAATATGTAAAAACAAGCATTTACGAAAACAACGAAAAACGAATTCTTGAGTTCAAGTATTTTTCATTTTACCCATTTTCACTTAAGGTATGAATAAACAAGTACTAACCTTAATCAAGTGATCAAGTGATTTAATCTTTTCTTAAAACTCACTTTTTATTAAGTGTGACAAGTTTTTATTAAACTTTCTTTTTAAGAAAATGTTTTATTAAATTAATTATTTGAAAATTTGAAAATGGCATATTCTTATTTGGTTAGGAATATTCTACCAGGATATTTTTTAAACCAGATATGACCTCCACCACTAAAGGACAAAAAGGGAGCGGAGTCTAGTCCAGCGGTTCCTTAGCTCCTAGGTGGTTCCTTATCGATAAAGTACTGCGGGCTAAGATAAGGAACCGCGGGCAGATATAGCCATTGGCCCTTTGTCCTATAAATAGTTGATCATTCTCAGCTTTTCAATTCACCTCTTTTGCACATCTATTTCCAGATTCAACACTCTTCTTTAATCACTCAAATCTTTGATCATTTGTTTGATTACTACTTGTTTAAGAAGTGAATCTTGTTCTTCCATCCCTTCCTCTCCAAGTGCAAAGAGAAGAACACTATCCTTGTGAAGTGTTGAGTCCACCACCAAAGATCCATTGGAGATCTAATTTTATACATTTGTTGTTGTGTCATAGTTGTGAATATCCAAGTAGTTGTGTCTATTTGGAAGTTGTGTATGTACTAAGTATAGTTGTGTAGATTGGTCCTAGCTACGATTAGGGCTCGACTTTTAGCTTAGAGTCGGAAATTGGTTAAGCGATGTGTACGGTTTTCTCCACCATAAGGAGCTTGTTGTGTAGTGAACTCTCGAGTAAGGAGTACTCGAGGAGTGGAGTAGGAACGAGGAGTGAGCTTCGTTGCCGAACCACTATAAATCCTTGGTGTTCGGTTTGATCTTTCTTTACCCTTAACTCTTTACATTCTTTATTCTTTGTGCATATATTTTTGTTAGTATTAGTTTAGTTACACTATCATTGTTCATACTGTGCATAAGAAGATTTCACATATTTCCTCAAGCCTAAGTTTTTGAAAAAGGATTTTTGAAAACCACCTTTTAACAAGTAATTATAAGAAACTATTCAACCCCCCCTTCTAGTTTCTACAATTGGTATCAGAGCGGGTTGCTCAAGAATTTTTAAAGTATGTTGTATTTTAAAACTTGAATCGATCTATGGATTCCAACAAATACCTAGAAGGGCAATCTATGCAAAGACCACCACTTTTTGAAACCGATAGTTTTATTTATTGGAAAAATAGATTTGAAACTTATGTGAAATCTAAAGATTTAGATCTTTGGCATGTTATTACCAATGGTGATTTTTTACCCTATCAATTTAATGAAGTTTCTAAAACAAAAGAATTGGTCACTTTTGACAAATCTAATGGCAATACTAAAAAGAAACTTTCAAAAAATAATGAGGCTAAAATGGAGATTTATAATGCTTTACCTAAGAAAGAGTATGAAAAGATTTTTATGTGTGAAACTGCTAAAGATATTTGGAACACTCTTTTAGTAACCAACCAAGGTAATAGCCAAGTCAAAGAAAGCAAAATCGATCTTCTTGTCCAACAATATGAACAATTTGTCATCTTAGAAGATGAAACTATTGATAGTGCATTTGCTAGGTTTAAACACCATTATTACTAGTCTAAAAGCACTTGATGAAGGTTTTTCTAGAAAGAACAATGTTAGGAAGTTTCGAAGGGCTTTACATCCAAAGTGGAGAGCAAAAGTCACGGCGATTGAAGAATCGAAAGATCTCTCAACTTTATAACTCGATGAACTCATAGGCAACTTGAAGGTTCATGAGATGATAATTTTGAAGGATTCGGAATTAGTGGAAACCAAGAGTTAAAGAAAATCTCTTGCACTTAAAGCCAAGAAGGCACAAAGTGACCATGATAGTTCCTCGGATGACGATGACGAGGAGTATGCATTGGCGTTGAGAGATTTCAAGAAGTTCTTCAAGAGACGAGGTCAACACGTTAGGCAACCCAACAATGACAAGAAACCATTCTCAGAGAATCGGTTTGTAAAGAATAAAAAGGTGATAGGAATTGCTTTAGATGTGGTTATCCAAATCACTTCATTGGTGATTGTCCAAAGCCCTCTCGTGATAAGAATCACACGGCGTTCGTTAGTGGCTCTTGGAGCGATAGCGGTGAAGATGATGATGACAACCCCAAAGAGGAGAAATGTCTTATGGCTCACACTTCTAAAGAGGTACATTCTGAAACCGAATATTATAGCAATGATAGCTCCACCTTTGATGATCTTGAATTTGAAGGTAAATATGATAGTTTACACAAACTTAGTCTTAAATTCATAGAAAAGAATAAAACCTTAAAATCAACCAAAACTAAGCTTCAAAATGAGATCAATGAACTTAGGGAGAAATTGGCAAAACTTGAGAAAAATAAAGAAGTTGATTTAGGTTGCTTAAGTTGTGAGAAACATAGATTAGAGAATGAAAATCTCAAGAGCACCTCTATTAAATTGGAAAAGTTCATGAAAGGTACTAGTGCTCTTGATGATATGTTAAACAAACAAGTTCATTCAAAGGAAAGACTTGGTGTAGGTTTTAACTCAAATGAAGCCTCAACTAGTGAACCTAAACAAGTCAGATTTTCACAAAAATCACCCACTGTACGCGGTCCCAGATTGTATGCGGTGGTTCCTTATCACTATGGAACCGCCGCCATAGATAAGGTACCGCGGCCAGAAGAAGAGTTTTGTGAAAATCATGAACTTTCTAAAAAGTCAAAGTCAGGTGAAAAACCAAAGCATCTTATTGTTAATAAGGTAAAATTATCCATACTTGACGACAATGCTATTGATAAGTTCTACAAGCCATTAAGTAAATCTCTCATGAGAAATAGAAGTTTATCAAGACCATCTTCTACTCCACCTAGAGTACGGAATGAGTCTAAGCCTAGAAGTAGAACGACAACGCCTAGAAGAGATAATCAAAACAATTCACGATCTAGAAGTAAAACCCCAACACCTAGAAGAAATGATCATAACTCTAAACCTAGATCAAATACACCCAGGAGAAATAACGAACAACAAAATGGTTATATGAATTACTATCCTCCTCCATTTTGTTCTCCATGGGGAACCCCTCCTTCATTCATGCATCCCAACCAAATGCAAGGGATGTTTGGAACTAACAATTTTGGACCCATGAGATATTGGGGACCAAATGTTTGATCTTGTTTGTTGTTACCTAGATATGCTTGGGAATTGATTTGGAGCCCGACGAGTGGATTAAGAATAGTGGATGTTCTAAACACATGACGGGTAATCGAAGTTTGTTCTCGCACTACAAAGCATATGATGGAGGTAACGTCACATTTGCAAGTAGTCTACGTGGTAATATCATTGGCAAAGGTACGGTTTCTCTTGACTCTGTGACCATTTAAAATGTTGAGCACATAGATAACTTAGGGTTTAACCTTTTAAGTATAGGTCAAATTTGTGACAATAAGTGTAAGGTCATCTTTTCGGAACATGACAGTGAAATCGTAAAAGATGGAAAAGTCATTGGAAAAGGTGTTAGAAAGCATGGGCTTTATGTCATGAAGGTCAATAAGAAGTCAAAAGACAACATATGTCTTGCGACTATAGATGATAGTTCTACTCTTTGGCATAGGAGATTAGGTCACGCTAATATGCGCTTAATTCAATCTTTAGTCTCTAAGGAGTTGGTAAGACACCTCCCCAAGATGAAGTTTGATAGTCACTTTTGTGATGCTTGCAAAGTTGGAAAGCAAGTTCACTCAAGTCATAAAGCCAAGAATTTGGTTTCGACCTCTCGTTGCATAGAGCTCCTACATATGGATCTCTTTGGACCTTCCGCCATACAGAGTTATGGAGGTAACCATCATACCCTAGTTATAGTTGATGACTATTCTAGATTCACTTGGACTAGATTTTTGGCATCTAAGAATGAAGCTTTCGATCACTTCGAAATCTTTAGTCGAAGAATTCAAAATCAACTAGGATGTCCAATTGTCTCTATTAGGACGGATCATGGTAGGGAATTTGATAATGAAGTGCAATTTGGTGCCTTTTGTGAAGCTCATGGTATTACCCATAAATTCTCGGCTCCTCGCACTCCATAATCAAATGGGGTAGTTGAAAGGAAGAATAGGACACTCCAAGAGATGAGTAGGACGATGTTAAACGAGCAATCTTTGCCTCAAAAGTTTTGGTGCAATGTCGTGGACACATCGACTTATATTCTCAACCGAATTCTTATTCGACCTTTCCTATGAAAGACCTCCTATGAGATTATTAAAGGTAAGAAACCCTCATTGGAATACTTTAGGGTGTTTGGAATCAAGTGCTTTATCCTCAACACCAAAGACTACCTTACCAAGTTTGACCTCAAGTCTTACGAAGGTATCCTCTTAGGTTATTCCCAAACTAGCAAAGCCTACATTGTCCTAAATAGAACCACGGGGGTTATTGAAGAATCACTTAACGTAACCTTTGATGAAACCCCTCCTTCACCCAAGACACCACCATTGGTTGATGATGACTTAGATGAATTAGAAGTAGTTAAAGCCAAAGAGGTTAGAAAAATAGGAGTTGAAGACCTTAATGTTGAAAAGGAAGTAAACATTAAGGAGTCTAGGGATCATACTCTCAATAATATCATTGGTGACTTAAATCAAAGGACCCTAAGATCTCAAGTCCAAAACCAAAGCAACTTCTTTTGTTTCGTCTCCTTGATTGAACCAAAGAATGTTAAAGAAGCTTTGACGGATGAAAGTTGGGTCATTGCGATGCAAGAAGAATTGAATCAATTCGTTGCCAATGATGTTTGGGAACTTGTTCCTCCACCTAGAAGTTCTACCATTATAGGAACCAAATGGGTCTTTAGGAATAATTTAGATGAAAATGGTGTTGTGTTTCGTAACAAGGCTAGACTTGTAGCTCAAGGCTATAATCAACAAGAAGGGATTGATTATGACGAGACATATGCACCGGTAGCAAGATTAGAATCCATTAGAATCCTTTTAGCCTACGCTTGTGCCTTAGACTTTAAGCTTCAACAAATGGATGTAAAGAGTGCGTTTCTTAACGGTTTGATCAATGAGGAGGTATATGTGGCTCAACCTCCCGGCTTCATTGATTTTGAGAAACCGGAGCATGTTTACAAGCTTAAAAGTCACTTTATGGTCTCAAACAAGCACCCAAAGCTTGGTATGATATACTTAAAGCGTTTCTTGTTAAACATGAGTATACCATGGGGATGGTAGACAATACACTCTTTACAAAGAAGAAAGGTACTCACCTCATAATCGTATAAATTTATGTTGATGACATTATATTTGGCTCTACTTGTCAAGAATTGTGTGATGTGCCAGAATCATGCATGATGAGTTTGAAATGAGTATGATGGGAGAACTTAACTTCTTTTTAGGACTCCAAATTAAACAAATGGATGATGGTATTTTCTTTAGTCAATCTAAGTATGCTAAAGAAATGCTAAAGAAATTTGGATTAGAAGAATCTAGACCAATGAAGACCCCAATAGCCTCGGATACTAAACTCACCGTAGATGATGAATGTGAGTCGGTAGACAACACCAAATATAGAGGTATGATTGGTAGTTTGTTGTACCTAACGGCAAGTCGACCGGATATCATGTTTTGTGTTTGCCTTTGTGCTCGCTTCCAAGAGGCTCCCAAAACCTCTCATCTCGAAGCGGTTAAGCATATCTTCCGATACATTAAAGGCACTATACATTTAGGATTATGCTATCCTAAAGGGACCGGCGTAGAAACCATTGTCTATGCGGACTCGGATCATGCGGGAGACTATATGGACCGGAAAAACACTAGTGGAGTTTGTACCTTCATGGGTTGTTGCTTAACTTCTTGGTTCTCCAAGAAACAAACCGCTCTTGCAATATCCACCACGGAAGCCGAGTATGTGAGTGCCAGAAAAGCATGCCAACAAGCTCTATGGATGAAGAAAGCGCTTGTTGATTACGGGATTTCTCTTAATGATGTTCCCATCATGTGTGATAATAAAGGTGCTATAGACCTTAGCAAGAATCCAGTGCAACATTCGCGAACTAAACACATAGAAATTTGACACCATTTCCTTAAGGATAATGTTCAAAAGGGGAACATTTCAATTGAGAAGGTACCCTCCGAAGACAACTTAGCCGACATCTTCACTAAGCCACTTAAGAGGGAACCTTTTAATTACTTGCGTCTAGGTCTAGGATTAATGGAACATCTTCCTTAATTACCTTCTTTTCTTTTTGTGTGTTTTCTTTTTTTATTACCACTTTGAGTCATTGAGTCTTCCAAACTCCTTTTAAAAAACCCTCTCTTCTCCTTTTCAAAATTCTCAAAGTCTCTTTCGAAAATGGTCGAGAAATACGTTTGACATTGTTAATTCAATCTAAAAACGGTTTTTCATAGGTTCTCCCTATTAATCTAGAGCTTACATAATTCATATGTATGATTCTCTCAAACATAGCAAGAACAAGATAGAATCATGGAGGATCATTGTGTCATGACTTAAGGTCTTGTCTTACACACCTCCTACATCGATTTTTTTATCCATGTATTTTGGTCAAATCTCTATTTGGTAAGTTTGCATATGTTTTCTTTGTCTATCTTTGCTTTTAAGCATATCCCTATGATAAGTTAGACTAGAAAAATAAGATTTGCTGAAAAATCTCCCTCCAAACACCAAACACAGCCTCTACAGGCGGTTCCATATGTGAACCGCGGTGCCTTAGTGATAAGGTACCGCCAGTCGTGATAAGGAACCGCCTACAGTGCCTTCCCTTTTCGGGTTTTTGTCTGAAACTCCAGATTTGCTCCAACATTTTTGAGAATCTTTGTTTCAAACCCTTTGACCACCCCAAAAATACCTTAAGCCTTCCCTATTTAAACCATAAGCATTTTGCCATACTTAACATCTCAAAATGTCTTATTCTCCCAATGAAAGCCTTGAATCTCCTCCATTTTCTCCAATTGCTTTCAATCCCAACTCACCCAAAAACCATTACAATCCAAACTCACCCAAGAACACTCTTAATCACATCTCTCCTACCAAGAATGTTGATTGTGGAACATCTTTTCTTCCACCACCACCCTTTAGTGTTCTTCCTCCTTCTCATGATAATGTCATGCACCATGGAACATATTGTCATTGTTGTCAATATCAACATCTTGCTATGGCACACATCTATGAGGAGTTGAGCTACATCAAGAGTCTCTTAATCAAGCCTCCTCTTCACTATGATTATGAGATCTCCAACAAGCCACCACCACCACCATCCGCCATTACCTTGTCTTTCATATAAGCATTGATTGCTTATCCACAAGACACCAAATTCAAGCAAATCTTAGAATTCTAGAATAAGTAGGATTAGATTTATGCTTTTGGCTTGTTTCTTTTTCCATACATCTTTGTATGATGTTTTTTTTAGTAACCTATCTTGGAGCTTTGTCTTTTTGTTTTCTTTTCTTTTATTTTGTGACCTATTGCTATATCTTGCTGGTTGTTTCTTTTGTTCAACTAACCCTTCTATGTAGCTTGTCACCATATCTCGATTCCTCGGTGCCCCAAGCTAGTAGGAGTAAGCACCAAGGGGGAGTCTTTGCAAAGTCCGTCTCTTCAACACCGACTTGTGCAACCTTTTTGCTTCGACAAAGGGGGAGAAATGAATAAACTCGTCTTCGAATATCTTGTTTTTTGTGTGATTGAGTTTATGTATTGTCGGAATCAAAAAGGGGGAGATTGTTAATGCAATGATGCCTAAAAACGTTACTTGCATTTTTTGGACTCTCTTAGTTTGATTACGACAATATGTAAAAACAAGCATTTACGAAAACAAAGAAAAACGAATTCTTGAGTTCAAGTATTTTTCATTTTACCCATTTTCACTTAAGGTATGAATAAACAAGTACTAACCTTAATCAAGTGATCAAGTGATTTAATCTTTTCTTAAAACTCACTTTTTATTAAGTGCGACAAGTTTTTATTAAACTTTCTTTTTAAGAAAATGTTTTATTAAATTAATTATTTGAAAATTTGAAAATGGCATATTCTTATTTGGTTAGGAATATTCTATCAGGATATTTTTTAAACCAGATATGACCTCCACCACTAAAGGACAAAAAGGGAGCGGAGTCTAGTCCAGCGGTTCCTTAGCTCCTAGGCGGTTCCTTATCGATAAGGTACCGCGGGCTAAGATAAGGAACCACGGGCAGATATAGCCGTTGGCCCTTTGTCCTATAAATAGTGGACCATTCTCAGCTTTTCAATTCACCTCTTTTGCACATCTATTTCTAGATTCAAACACTCTTCTTTAATCACTCAAATCTTTGATCATTTGTTTGATTACTACTTGTTTAAGAAGTGAATCTTGTTCTTCCATCCCTTCCTCTCCAAGTGCAAAGAGAAGAACACTATCCTTGTGAAGTGTTGAGTCCACCACCAAAGATCCATTGAAGATCTAATTTTATACATTTGTTGTTATGTCATAGTTGTGAAGATCCAAGTAGTTGTGTCTATTTGGAAGTTGTGTATGTACAAAGTATAGTTGTGTAGATTGGTCCTAGCTACGATTAGGGCTCGACTTTTAGCTTAGAGTCGGAAATTGGTTAGGCGACGTGTACAGTTTTCTCCACCATAAGGAGCTTGTTGTGTAGTGAACTCTCGAGTAAGGAGTACTCGAGGAGTGGAGTAGGAACGAGGAGTGAGCTTCGTTGCCGAACCACTATAAATCCTTGGTGTTCGGTTTGATCTTTCTTTACCCTTAACTCTTTACATTCTTTATTCTTTGTGCATATATTTTTGTTATTATTAGTTTAGTTACACTATCATTGTTCATATTGTGCATAAGAAGATTTCACATATTTCCTCAAGCCTAAGTTTTTGAAAAAGGATTTTTGAAAACCACCTTTTAACAAGTAATTATAAGAAACTATTCACCCCCCCCCCCTTCTAGTTTCTACACCGTCCATTGTGTGCCTAAGAAAGGCAGAATCACCGTTGTTCCCAATGAAAACAACGAGTTGATTCCTACTCGACTCGTAACGGGTTGGCGAGTTTGCATAGACTATCGTAAGCTCAATGATGCCACTCGTAAGGATCAAGTTCCTCTTCCTTTCATGGATCAAATGCTCGAGCTTTTAGCGGGTAATGATTTCTATTGCTTCTTAGATGGTTTTTCCAGATATTTTCAAATCCCTATCGATCCAAAAGACCAAGAGAAAACCACATTCACTTGTCCTTATGGAACATTTGCTTACAAAATAATGCCTTTCTGCTTATGCAATGCTCCCGGGACTTTCCAAAGGTGTATGATGGCAATATTTCATGACATGGTTGAAGAAACTATGGAAGTCTTTATGGATGATTTCTCGGTCTATGGTGATTCTTTCTCTTCTTGCCTTGCCAATTTAGAACGTATGCTTAAACGGTGTGAAGACACTCGTCTCGTTCTTAATTGGGAAAAATGCCATTTCATGGTAAAAGAAGGCATCGTCCTCGGTCATAAAATTTCCAAAGCCGGTATCGAAGTCGACCGTGCTAAAGTTGACGTCATTGCTAAGTTACCTCCACCTACCACCGTCAAAGGAGTTAGAAGTTTTTTAGGCCATGCGGGATTTTATCGACGTTTCATCCAAGATTTCTCGAAAATAGCTCGTCCAATGACTCATCTCTTAGAAAAGGATGCTCCTTTCATCTTATCTCAAGAATGTCTCGACTCTTTTGAACTTCTTAAAGGTAAGTTAACTAAGGCGTCGGTCTTAGTCTCTCCAAATTGGGAGTTACCTTTCGAGCTCATGTGCGATGCTAGTGATTTCGCGGTAGGAGTGGTTTTAGGTCAACGAGTGAACAAACATTTCCAACCCATTCATTATGCTAGTAAGACAATGACGGGGGCTCAATTGCATTATACCACTACCGAAAAAGAGCTTTTAGCCGTAGTGTATGCTTTTGAGAAATTTCGCCCCTATCTTGTGCTTTCCACCACCATCGTTTACACCGACCATTCCGCCTTGAAGTACTTGTTGACCAAGCAAGATGCTAAACCGAGACTCCTTCGTTGGGTTTTGCTCCTACAAGAATTTAAAATCGAAATTCGTGATAAAAAGGGAGCGGAAAACCTAGCCGCGGATCATCTTAGTAGACTTGAGGATCCTTATCAAGGGGAACTTCCAAATCAAGAGATTAATGAATCTTTTCCCCTTGAGACCTTAAGTCTATTAATTCCAATCTTGATGATACCCCATGGTTTGCGGACATTGCAAACTATTTGGCGGGTGGTGTTCTTAGCGAAGGGTTATCGTCCCAACAAAAGAAAAAAATCTTCAAGGACGTTAAAATGTACTATTGGGACGACCCTTATCTTTTCAAGCAATGTGCGAACTTAATAATTCGTAGATGTGTTGATGGGCCGGTGGCTTTACAAATCCTTGAAGCTTGCCACAAAGGACCCACCGATGGTCACTTTGGTCCTAACTACACCGCTAAAAAAGTTTTCAACTCCGGATTCTATTGGCCCACCATTTATCATGACGCTCATGAAAGGGTTAAGCATTGTGATGCTTGCCAAAGACAAGGAAAGATCACACATAAAGATGAGATGCCTCAAACTTTCATCCAAGAGTGTGAAATCTTTGACGTATGGGGCATCGACTTTATGGGGCCATTTACATCATCCAAAGGGAACAAGTACATCCTCGTAGCCGTTGACTACGTATCAAAATGGGTTGAAGCAAAGGCTTTACCTACTAACGATGCGAGGGTGGTTGTTAACTTCTTGAAACAATTGTTTGCTCGATTCGGTGTGCCTCGTGCTATTATTAGTGATCGCGGGACTCATTTTTGCAATGATCAATTCGCACGAGTCATGGCTAAGTATGGTGTCAATCATCGACTTTCCACCGCGTATCATCCACAAACTAGTGGTCAAGCCGAGGTTTCCAACCTTGTCTTAAACGAATCTTAAAGCGAACCGTGGGAGAGCATCGTGCCTCATGGGCCGATAAATTAGATGATGCTTTGTGGGCTTTCCATACCGCTTATAAGACACCTATAGGTTGTACTCCTTATCGCCTTGTGTACGGAAAGGCGTGCCACCTCCCCATTGAGTTGGAGCATAAGGCTTATTGGGCCTTGAAATGGGCTAATTTTGACATAAACAAAGCCGGTGATCATAGGAAATCCAACTCAATGAACTCAATGAACTTAGGAATGAGGCTTATGAAAATTCATTAATCTACAAGGAGAAGACTAAGCTCATTCATGATTCTAAGATTAAGAACCGAGAGTTCCATGTTGGTGATCAAGTTTTATTCTTTAACTCTCGGTTGAAAATCTTTTCGGGTAAACTTAAGAGCCGTTGGTCCGGTCCATTCACCGTTGCCTAAATCTTCCCTTATGGCACCATTGAGTTATCCCAACCAAATGGGCCCAACTTTAAGGTGAATGGCCAACGGGTTAAGTTGTACTTTGGAGAGGACATCTCTCATGAGATGATTCCATCCCTCTCCACATTTCCCTTGAATTAAATCGGGAAATCGAGTCGAGCTAGAGACTCGTGATAAATAAATCAAGCATCGTTTAACTAGGTTAGATTTTTACCTTTTCCATCCTTTCCATCCTTTTTCGCCTTCACCCATTTCCACCAATAAGTGTAGGGGGAGCCAAGTAGGTTGTTTGTGTGTTGTGATGTTGTGCAGGGACATGTGCTTTAATGATCCACTTTTGGTGTTTTGACGCGACCCGTGATCCCGTTTTTCCCGTGTACGGTTCTCTCAAAACTATTGTGATTCATACTTGTATATAAATAAGACGAATAAATGTAATCACTTTAGTTGTCCCTTCCTTAGCTCGATTTAAACAACGTACTCAATGTCCTAAGTGTAGGGGAGTTTATTCTCCCACATGCTTAAACATTGAGGACAATGTTTATATTAAGTGTAGGGGGACTTCTATCGAATTTTAGTGGGCTTTCCATGAATTTGACCCTATTTAACAGGAAGATTAAAATTTTTTCAACATTTTTCAAATTTTGTATCTATTTTGGCCTAGTAGTATTTTCATTTATTTTCTTTCCTTTTGTCATCGCATCTTATTTATATTTTTCCATTTGAAGAATAAAGTCAAATAATAAATAAATGAATAAAATGGTTTTAACAAGTTTAGATGTCTTTGATATATTAGGCCCGTCGTGAATATTTTGACTCAACCCGAGTTTACTTATCTAAGTTTACTCTAGCTAATATCCTTAACCATATGGACCTTAATTGGTTTATTAGGCTAAGCATCCACGAGTCTCATTCCTTAAGATTTTAAATTGTGGAGAACGAGAGATGATATAGTTGATAATAAGTTTAAGGGTTAATTTTTTCTTATATGAGTTTTTGTGGCTCTTTCTTCCCGCTTGTATATTTAATTGCTTAATAAATGAGAATTTTTGCGGTGTAGATTCGATATCTTAACTCTTAGCCAAATCTTTTATCTCCTTGTAATTAAAGCATGAACACATTGAGGGTGCCAGCGTTGTGGACTTCCGACTAAGGTGGCTCATAACCACTAAGTAGGAGGTATTCAGACCATGGGACCGCGGAATTTGGCCTACTATATATATCATAAATAAGAAAGAATAAGATTAAAACATGACCTCAAGGAGCCTTAGGGTGTGGGGCATGTAGCACGAACCTTGTCATTAGAGCCTTAGGGTGTATGGCATGGTAAGTGTTGAATAAAAATTGATCAAAAATCAATTCCCTCGTTTATCGTTCAAGGAGCCTTAGGGTTTGGACAATAGATGAGGAGCATTTTTACATCTTAAAGAGCCTAAGGGTATATGATGTGAACTTGCTAAACTCCACATAAAGTCAACATGACTTTGGAGGAATAATTAATAAGTAGTACTATTGGCCAAATTTTGGGTCCGGGAATTTATTCCCCAAATCGTGTTAAATCATCCTTGATGTGGGCTTACTTTAGTGACAACGTTTTTGAGGACAAGGTTAGGTTTTGAGTGTCGGGTTTACACCGTTTTGCCTTCATTTTTGGACTAATAATTATCAAATAAGTCAAATGAGCGTACGGGTGAATGACAATCCATAAAAGCTAGAGATACAACTTAGGAATTAGAGAAAGAGTATTACACAATTGTCTTATATAAGTGGTTTTAACTTGAGGACTTATGGTAAACAATGATCTCGTTTTTAAGCTTGGTATGGGGAACGTGAAACTTGAGGGTGATTAATATTCATGACATCAAAGCCCTAATTTAAGTCTTAGATTTCTTTACGAGTTTCTTCCATCAAATAATTTCCAAGTTAATAAAATGTTATAACCTTTGTTTCCTTTGAAGTTTTTCTATCTTTTCATCGTAATAATAATAGTATATCTTAATAAGGCCAAGATGGATTAATTATGAGGAAAATGTAACTTTATGCTTTAAAATAATGCATTGCATGGGGTCATTGCAATGGTCAAGTGTAGGGGATTTAATAAGTGTGTAAACACTTATCCTTTTGCACTAAAATTAAGGAAAAACAAGACCTAATCATGTGTTTAATATCGTAAAAGTCGGAATTACGCGTGGTTTTGTGTTTTTGTGTGAAATAGGTACAAAAGATCAAAAGAAAAGAAAACACGGGATTTCACGGTCAAATGTTGAAGAAAAGTCCAAGAAAGAGACGAAGACAAAGTCAAAAGACCAAAAGTGTGCCAAAGATCACGAAAACTGGCAAATCAACACGGGTTTTGAAGAAACGATCAAGGAAGCCGAAATCAAGTTCGTTTTTAGCGGATTTAATTTTTTTTGAAGATATTCGAGCTTTGTGGGTCCCATGTTTGGTTAATGGGCCCAAAATCCCAATAGTGGAAATAACTAAGTTACTTTTCACTAAGAAGCCCAACATGGCCCAATTCACAAGATAAACGAATGGCAGTTTTTGGGCCTAAAGACCATTTGGTTAAATAACAAGGGACGGAAGGAGCTATGATTTTGGGTCAAGCCCATTACACAAAATATATGGACGGAAGAAACAAAGTTTTTTACTTTGTTTAGTCAAATAGCCTGGTCAAATAAACAATCACTCACACACACGCTTTATAAAACTTTTTACCCACCCACACATGGACGATACAAACAAGAAATAAATCTCACCCACTTTTATCTCACCCTCTCTCTCCCAAACGCATATCACTTTCATCCCCCAAAACCAGTTTACCCAAACCCTAATCAATAAAAATTGGGGGTTTTCACATATTAATGATTTAAGGCGCGTGTATCATACGCCCCATAAAAAAATCACCATCAAAACCGGAATAAGAAGATGGTGGTCCAAATCAGACGTGGCACCCTTCCTTCATTTGATTGGTTCATACACCTCTCCACCACCAAATCCTCCAATAAGATAGCTCCACATCACCCACCAACAAACACAACTAGCACAGATTTATGCCACTTTGGCATTCTGTGTGAAAAAGGGCTTTTTATCCACTGTTTGATCAAGAAGAGAAGAGAGAGAAAGAAGAAAAGATGTGTTTGACGGTCAGGATTGAAGGCTTACTCACGAAGCTTCATGAAGAAGCCTTGGGGGTTGGCTATAAAAACCCCCATCATTCTGTAATTTGGTGTGCCTTTTCCTTTATTTTTAATTTTATTTTTATGCAAAAATTAGATTTAGGTTTATTGTAATTTTCTTTTAAAAGTATTGTAATCAAATTTTGAGTTATTAATGAAATTCTAATTTCGGTTTAATATTGTTTCTTTAAATTTTATTGCAATTTACTTTTGAATCTGTTTTTGATTATTAATATTATTGAAAATAAAAAGAAAGTGGATTATTAATTTCCCCCACTGGGAAGTTATAAAATACTGTTTGATTTTGTTAATGGTTCGAATGATGATGGTGATGATGTTTGGGTAAAGGAGGTGTTGTTTCGTATTCGGTTTATAAGGGGGTTCAGCGCCCACCTTCTTCCCAAAGGTTATCTACACAAGGTTCTTGTTCTCTTTTTAATTTTCTTGTTAAGTTTTAGTTTTAATATTAATCTGCTTGTGTTTTGAGGTTGTTTGAATCTGCTTATGTTTATTAGTTTTATTTATGTTCCTGTTTAGTTATTAAGCTGTTATTTTGAATCTGCTTGTATTTGGATTTGAGTTCGTTGGATCTGCTTAGTAATATTGTTTTTGTTTAAGTTTTGGTTTAGATCTGCTTAAGACTGTTTATTTGGTTCGAATATTTGGTTTGGGTATTTTCAGCTTTTAGATTACTGATAATTTAGTTTATTTTGTTTAGTTAAGTAGTGATTGGTTATTTTACTTTAAATTAGCTTATTCTTATTAATCTGCTTATCTGCTTATTTGCATATTGTGCTTATTTGGTTTATTTAGTTTTGCTGGTGTCTAATTTGCGTAATGATAGGTTTGCTGATTTTCAGTTTGTATATTTGCTTTTAGTGTTAAATCTGATATTGCTTATTTTGCTTTTCATCTGCTTATTTGGTTAAACTGCTTTAGCTTATTTTGGTTTATTATTGCTGCATTTGAACAACAGACCCACTTGGTCTGTTTGTTTCTATATTCCAAAAACAAAAAAAATTAACACACAAAAAAATACGTCCCTTATGGGACTCGAACCCCTGACCACCAGCTTAACAGTCCAACACCATAACCATCTAGTCAAGTACTTCATTTGTGTTTAACTTCTAGTTATTAGATTAATATAGGTCTGTTAATTTAGCTGCAGTTAATTAAATAGATTTAATACAAGTTTTAGTTTCATTAATTTTAATTAAAAAGTTTTCTTTATATTTTCTTTTATAAAGTTTTATAAAATATAAAAACAAAATAAATATTTTTATTACTTTTAGCATTTTAAATTTTTTTTCTCTTAATTAATATAGGTTTCATATATATAAAAAAATAGTTTTAAATTATATTTAAGTTTTTAAATTAGTTTAATTAAGTTTTGTTTGGTTTCAAAATAGTTTTTATTTACTTTAGTTTAAATTAGATTTTTAAATAGTTTTACTTTAAATTTGAAAAAGTAGTTTTATTTAAATATTTCCTTTTTAAATTAGATTAAATAGTATTTAATTAAATAGTTTCTAGTTTTAAAAATACCAAAAAGAGTAATTTTACTAAGAACAATTAGTCTTACGTTTAATTGGATATCAATTCGAGTGAGTCGAGGAAAACGAACATTAATTGATACACAAAAATCTCTACATTATTATTCTTCGCGACAAATTACTGAAAGTTCATCTTCTTATTGCTAAAGTTGAAGCGTTGAATTCTGCTTCTATTTTCGAGTCTTTACCTCCGTCTATTACTTCAGTTGATAATAATGATACAGCTATGGAGGAAATCGACATTCTCTCAATACCTCCGGGTATTGATGATGATGACACGGAAGGGGATATTCTTTTTGACACTTTTTTGCATGAAGATATTGTCCCAAGTCTCCCTCCCGAGCACCTTTCATCCATTCCTTTAGACACCATTACGGAGGATGAGTGCTTTGACCCGGGGGGTGACATTGACCATTCCATGATTGACACCTTTACGGCTTTGTCGCTCAGTGATAATCATATGTCTTTTAGGGATGACATTTTGATTCCTTTACCCACCCCACCTCCCGTGGATCATGATCTCACATACTTTTCGTATGTTGAGAGGAATTTTCTATCCTTCAAGACTTATCCTCCGGCCTCTCCTTTATTAATGTCCTCCGGGAACGAAGACAAGGTCTTTGATCCCGGTATTACATTTGAGGCTTCCCCATGGACCATTTAATTCGGGGACGAGTCAGGCTCGTGACTCGGTTAACAAAAACAAGCGCTTATCGAGAGGCAACCCGATTATCTATCTACCTTTATCCGTTTTTATAATAAGTGTAGGGGGAGACCCTTGTTTGTGTTTGTTGTTTTCTTTCTTATCATGCGCAGGGATTCGAGCTTTCAAAGATCCATTCTTGATGACTTTTGACGATCCGTGATTCCATGTTCCGTCTTCCCGGTTCTATCCTAAACTCTTTTGATTCATTATTTTATCATTTATGATTGAAATAGGAATCACTTTAGTTGTCCTTTCCTTCACAAGATTTAAACAAAGTGCACAATGTCCTAAGTGTAGGGGAGTTTACTCCCACATGCTTAAACATTAAGGACAATGTTTATATCAAGTGTAGGGGGACTTCTATCGAAGTAAGTGGGCTTTTCCTTGTATTTGTCCTCATTTTAACCGGAAAATTGATTTTTCGACATTTTTTCAAACTTGTTGATCTATTTTGGCCTAGTTGTATTTAACTTTTTTATAGTTATTTTCTTTCTTTGCTAGAATAAATTTTAATAAAGTGGTTTTAATTTTCAAACGTTGTGAATCTTTTGACTCAACCCGAGTTTACCTATCTAAGTTTACTCTAGCTAGTATCCTTAACGTGTTTAAGTCAAGTCTTGCTAGGCTTTTATATAGGGAACTTTAAAACGCGAAAGTCTTAACTCTTACGGGTTAAGAACAAAAACTTTTCGCAAGTTCCTATAATTGATCCTAGAAAGTCGTTTATCAAGGGAACTTTAAAACGCAAATTCTAAACTTGAAAAGTCTAAGAAGTTGCAAGATCCTATAGATGACTTGAAAACCCAAAACTTTGATTTAATTGGCTAAGCATCCACGAGTCTCATTCCTTGAGATTTTAAATTGTGGAGAACGAGAGATGATAGAGTCAATTATAAGTTTGATATTCTTTCATGAATTTATGTGAGTTGATTATAAGCTTTTTCTCCCATCGCTTGTTAATAATATATTTTGCAATAAATAAGGTTGTACGATTTGAAAAGTTACTTAGCTTCTAGCACAAGATCGTTTAAAAGTTGCTCGGTATTAATTAGAGTTCATAGACAAGGCATAACTTATTGAAGCGGGATGCGAAGATTAGCGAGTCCGAAAAAGCCCTAACAAGGCATGAGGGCTACAATTTGTTTCTAAAGATCCAAAAGTGATGTGAAGAATCATTTATCAAAAATCAATATGAAGGATCGAGACACACGACGAAAAGCAAATACTTCCCAAAAGATCATGGAGAAGTCTATCCGAAAAGACCCTAGCAAGGTATGAGGATAAATAGATCCAAGTCCGAAAAGGAGGCGGATCGTTGTATATCAAAATCCCAAATAAAGATTGGAGAAAAATGAAGAAGTCGTGGTCCAAATATGAAGAATCTCTAAAAAAGTTCAAGTGAAGAAATTCCTATTATGAAGAGAATACCATTATTTCATGAACGTCTCTCAAGATTTGAAGTATGAACTCAATGTCAAATATCGGTCCGAGAAAGGTCTCAAATCGTGAAGCAAGTTATGCCAAGATATGAACTTTATGAGGTCCCGAGAAGCAGTTTAAAAAGATTTTTTTCTTTAGCTAACTATTGATTAAGCCGTCCTACTTTATTTTCAGCCTAAATAACTATCGAAATAAGTCAACAATGCATCCTCGTGATCATTCAAGACAACAATAAAATATAAGAGATACACCTAGGAATAAGGGAGTCTAAGTGAATAATTGGGCCACATGAATTTGTGATAGTTTGCTAACTTATAATAACAATGATCTCGTTTTTAAGCTTGGTATGAGGAACGTGAAACTTGAGGGTGATAATCATTCATGACATTCCAAAACCCTTAGGTAAGTCTTTGATCTTTTTACTTGTTTTCTTCCTTTGAATATTTTATGTCTTGTGCTTAATAAAGGCCAATGTGGATTGATTATGATGGAAAATGTAAAACTTGCTTTCTAATTAATGCATTGCATGAGGGCATTGCAATGGTCAAGTGTAGGGGATTTAATAGGTGTGAAAACACCCATCCTTTTACCACTTAATTATAATAATAACCAAGCCAAAACGTGTATTTTCTGTCATTAATGTCGGAATTATGTGTGGTTTGTGTTTTTGTTGTGATTTAGGACTAAAATGCGAAAAGGGAAGAAAACGCGGGCTTTCACGGGCTTTTATCGAAGAAAACGATAAAAGACGAAGTCAAAAGATCAAGAGTGCAAAAAGAACGGAAGTCCAAGGCCTATTCTAAAGATTTATCGAAGAAAAAGTCTAAAGACGGAAGTTTAATGAAGTCGAAGAACTCAAGTCTAATAAATGAAGAAAATTATAAGATGAGTTAAATTTATATCGAAAATTCCCAAGACGACGTCGAGAAAGACAAAGAATTTAAATCGAGCCGAGACGAGAAGAAAGAAAGAAGAAAGCTCCAACACATTTTCGTCCTCCTATATAAACCCTCCTAATATGTCATTAGGAGGTGTTAGTCATTTTAGGAGTAGATAAATTAGTTTTAGGAGTAGGAGTAGTGTAATTTACTTTCTCTCTCTAGCTTTTCTTAAATGTTTTTCAAGCTTTTTCATTAATCTTGTAATTTGAATCTTTAATCTTCTTTATTTCAAGTTTTTTCAATTAATCATTCTCATTCTACCTTTCTTAATCTTTTTAATCTTGTTTAATTTTGATAATCATGTAGTTTGTTAATCATGTTCTTTGATTGATTGATGTTTGTGTTTGATGGTGCTTATTGATCTTTTAGTGTTTGATTTTTATAGCTTATATTGTTTAGTGCATATTTTGTTATTTTCATATTTTTAATTAAGTGCTTATTAGTTTATTTTTATAAAAAGTTGTTTTTAAATATTTTTATTATTTAGTGTTTTTAAAAGTTTTTAAATTTTGGCTTATTAGCTTTTTCTTAAACTTGATTTGGTTAAAGTTCTAGACAAGTGCTTATTTGGTTTTAGCTTATTTTTAGATTTTGCTTAATTTTGTTCTAATTCGGGTTATACCAAAACCCTTTTATTCCGAACTACGTTTTTCATTAATTTCCCGAATTAGGTGTCGAAAATGCATTCCGAACTACGTCAAAAAACTTAGCATTCCGAACTATATCAACAACCTGTATCCCGAACTACATGAAAACCATTTATTCCGAACTATAATGAAAGCATACAATATTCCGTACTAATGGTCATGGATTCCGAACTAAACATATTAAATTGGTCAACATTCCGAACAAACTTTAGAAATTGACATGCATGGCAGCTTGCCTGCTTATGCTTTTCCCGCCATTTTGAGCTACTAGGTTGGCTGCTTGAGCAGCTTGCCTGCTAGCTTGTTTGGTAATTAATTTTGTTCGTAATCGTTTAGTTTAATATGAAAGTTGTTCCGATTTTAATTCTGAAAGTCACGTATTTTTAGTTGAATTTCTCATCAATTTTTAGTATTAGTATTTTTTCCAAAAGTTTAAGTTTTATCTTTTATTTAGTGCCGCTTTAGTTTTTACCTCGTTCAGTTTTAAAGTACCCACTTAGTTTTATATTCTCCTTTTTCATTAGGTTAATTTTATTTTTCAGTCGAAAGTTAATTTCTTTGTTTAGTTTTATTTTTATTAATTGTTTTATTTTAATTTACGTTTATTATTTGTTTTTCTCCTTTATTATTAGTTATTTGTTCTTGGTTTATTTTTATTATGTTTTGCTTTTACCTTTTAAGTAGAAATAGATAACTAAACATTCTTTTATTCACCAAAAACGATTGAGTCACACATTTAACCGGAGGTCAATTCGAATTGAATCGAGACGAACAAATTTTTATATAAGAAAATCATAGTTATTATGTACCACACTCTGAAAGTAATCAACCTTGTTCTCTTGAAGGTTTGAATAAAAATGGAAGGCATTCTGTAATGCAAGTTGATGAACATAACCAAAATTGGACTAAGGGTAATAGTCAGAATATTCAGTCTAGTCCAACTAAGTCTCTCTTTCTTAATGATGATGTGCATGCATCTATAATAAGGAGGTCTAGTAGAGAGACTACAGTTCCTATTAAGTTCAATGACTATGTGCTTAATTTTAATGTTAAAAATGGTATTTAAAATTATGTGGATTATTCTAAGTTGAAAAGTATGAATATATGTTTTATTGTTACTTTAAATAATTTTGTGGAACCTACTGAAGGTTTATATAGTTCATAACAATTATTAAAAACCCTAATATGGATCAAAGCACATACAGCGGAAGCAAATTAACAAGATCATAATTAACACAATTATAATTAATCAAGATTAGGGTTACATACCTTTATCCTAGCAAGATCCACAAGACAACGGAACAATCGGCAATTAGGGTTAATCACGAACACCACCAGGATATAGTCTAAAGCAAGACTATATCACGATCTTGTACACAGTAATGCAGTGAGTTAATTGTGAGTCTAGCACGAACAAACCAAGCTTCCAAGCCTATGGAGTATCTACCCAACAACCCTAGAGAGGGGCTAGGACTAGATCTATAAAAAATAGAAAAGTTGAAAACCAAGAACCCTAATTAAGGGTGTGTTTGGCCGGCGGTTTAAGAGTAAGAGAAAGAGGGATGGAGTAAAAATTATGAAAGCCTTGGGTTTGTTTATATAGCCCTTGGAAAAACTTTTCCTCCATGTTTAAACAAATTTAGGAAACAAAATCTTTTTCTCTTCTCTTCTTGTCTCTCTTTGGCCGGCGGTTTACAAGCCCACAAGCAGGCTTCCGGAACTTTTCTGACTCCTTCTTTTAACTTCTATTTAATTTCTATAACGGTGGTTTAATACTTAACTTTTAATTATCAACGATCGTTAGTTTAAGCTTTGGTTTGATTTAATGAATATAATAAATATATCTAATAAATAAATTAACCCTTTACGTAATGTGTGCAATCCCGTGATCCCGATTTTGATCCTATCACACGACTATTGATTTTAAGTCCATAAACTTTCAGCTCCCACTTGGACAAAATTCGAATATCGTGATCACATTGATTAGCGTCTAGTTACACTAACAATGTCACTAGTACAACTAGAGTAAGGTCTCCTGGACAAAACCTTTTAATGATATATTATCATTATTATTATCCTTTCATTTCAAATACAACGTTAATAAGGATACGGATCTTAGTTATTCCTTTCATTAACCATTCAGTTTCTCGTTTACGGATATAGCAAGATTACCAAAACACATTTGGGTGTGGCCACACAAACATCTTACTACTCCCCCGAGGGGCCCAGCTGTATTTATCCTTCAAAATAATTTGAAGGCAACAAATCCCATTTTGACTACAAGCAAAACAAATGAACTTCGCAACACTTCTGAAAATAACCCTTATAGCTACCCTTATACCAGTTACGTTTAGAGTTAGGTTACCTTACAGAAACTGTAACACCCCATTTTGGAAATGGAAATATCACAGTAATTATGGCGTGTCATCAAAGCATACAAGGTAAAATGTCTAAACATCACTTGACCATATAAAGGAAAATACCGGAATCAAACATCGGTAGTCCAAAAGTAAAGCTCATCACACACAAACATAGTATAGTAAGGAATAAGGACGAAACAATGTCCAAAGCATAAGTATCATAAAGAAAAGAAATGCATAATGTAAAGAAGGCTAGACAGCTTCCAGTCCATATGCACGTACTCTTGGTGTCTACGAGCGTCCCTGAGTACCTGCCGTTTTGGGAACATAGAAAAGGAAAACGGCTGAGCAATACGCTCAGTGCACGGATGTACAATAAAGCATGAATAGGATAAGCATATAACATAATAACAGCGGAAGAAACTAAGTCCCGAGTAACATGGTTAAGTCTTAATAAAACTGGTTTTATAGTTTGAAAGTCTTATGTTTATCTTATAAAAACTGTTTGTTATATTTTACCATTAGCCAATATAGGTCATGAATATCCATCGTGCATGAATAATTGGAGGGGTGACCTCATCATGCAAACTAGAGGGGCTGCCTCTAATTTAATATACTGGTTTTATGGGTAGGAGGGATCAGCTCCTTGTGAAGGATGCAAGGCACACACCACATTCACCATGTAATCCTGAATAAAAACGTGTAACTAGGATGCACCCATACGCCCCACATGATAAATATAAATAAATGGCCAAAAGCTGAAGGGACGCCACGAGCAATCACTCCGCCGTGGTGAAGTCATAACATCAGTGCCTCTAATGTTATGGTTATGGTACCTCCATAACTAGGTGAAACTGGTCATGCATGTATATGGCTATAGGTAATCATATTTAAAACATAAGCAATCAAACTCATACTTATACTACGGGAAAACAGTTGGCTGCATACGGGGAAATCCTAATAAGGAAAGAATGTCCATACTGAAAGGACGGGAATCCGTACCTTATGTCCAGTGAACGAGAACGATGAACTGCGAGAATCCTACTTCCGAAACACTAGTGCTACATAATTACGTACATGAAATAAGTATCTGCTTACTACATACATAGCTGATTTTATATCACGTCTTAGCTTATTTTATGTGTTCTTACTATTTTACACTGTTTAAAGCCTTAAACTGTGTTAAATCTTATATTCTGTTCAATCTGATTAAGTATTTCTGATATTTCATGTGTTATTATACTTACTATGTAATAATAAGTAACTTTCCAAAAATAGCAGGTTTCCTAAAATAGAAAGTTTTCAAAAATAGAAAGTTTCCAAAAATAGAAAGTTTCTAAAAATAGATTTACTGCTTAAAATAGATAAGTTTCTAAAAATAGAAAGTTACCATAAATAGATTAGCTGCCTTAGTTAAATAAGTTTCCATAAATAGATTAGCTGCCTTAAATAAATAAGTTTCTAAAAAATAGCTGGTTTCCATAAATAAAATAGCTGCCTTATTTAATTAAGTTTCTAAAAATAGAAAGTTTCCATAATTAGAAATAAGCTGGTTAAATAAGCTAAGTAAATAAGCCTAAGTGTTTTCATGATTATTTCCTAAGTCATATGATATATTATATAGTTTAATAATTATTTCATGTAATTAAATTAAACTATAGGTTATAATATTTAATTAAAGTATGACATGTTTTTAATTAAATATATTAAATACTTAGGTTAAAATATGTATTATTAAATATTAATAATATAACCTAAGTCATGTTTAATTAATTAATTATATCCATGGTTTTTAAATAATTAATTAATTATAAGTCTTAATAATATAAATACTTAGGTTAAAAATAATTTCATGATTATTAATAATTAATTAACCTAAGTCATGTTATTAAATTAATCTCATCTTTTATTAATTTAATTTTTAACATAAGTTTATAACATAAACAACTAACATAATCATGATCCGGATCTAAGCCTAAAAACATGCACCGGATATGAAACAACACCGTACCCCAAACCAAATCGGGGTACCCCCTTGCTGCCGTGGGACCCACACGCACCAACCAAGACCAAAAAGGTCTTGGTGGTGGTCGGCTAAAAACAAACCGAACCCCCTTGGGGTCGGTTGTACCTTGCGGCCCAAAACAAAACACCCCTTTGATCGACCCTTTGATTAATTAATGATCAAAACATGTTAGATCTAGGTTTAATTAATGTGTTTTTATAAAAAACATCACGTGTTCATAATTAATAAAAGATTAATTAAAAAGAAAAAGGTAAAAAGGTTTTACCGTATTCGTGGATCAAGAGGGTGAAGAACAAACACGAACAAACACAAATTTAACAAGATCCAAGATCAAAGAAATCACCTTGATGGTGATTTGAAGGTGGCGGCACACAAAGGAGGAGAAAAGGGATTTTAGGTTTTTCTTAAAATCTTCTGTAACTTTAATTTTGAGTAGTAAAAACTCTATTTATCCCCCTCTTAGTAAAATTGGTATTGGGCTTGGCCCATTACCTTGTTTTGGCCGCGGGTAGGGACTCCCTCGTGGGGGTTCCCGTACCTCGTTTCGTGTCTTGTTATTTAATACTCGTTTATGTTTAATTAAGTTCGTGTTTTAAATGTTCTCGTTACGTAAATACCATACTCTTATATATTTAAATACGCTCGTATTAAATATATATACGTAATTAATAATAGCTCGTGTTTTAATTACGCTCGTGATTTCGTGATCGTATGCTCGTGGTTACTTATTGCTAAATAATTGTTACGTGATCGTGCAAATAAAATACCTATCGTGTTCTAACACGTACAAAATACATAAACTCCTAACACGTAATCGTAATCATGCTATATTAGGAAAGTTTTTAACTAGTACGTACGATCCTAAGGGTACTATGCATGGTAAAAGCATGCGGGTTTTACAGAAATGCACTACATTCAATGCAGTTTTCTGGTATCTCAGGTCTAAGGATAACTATTTATGATTTACTTAATGACAAAGATCCATAAAGTAAAATCATATAGTTGGGATAAGTCCAATATTTTATCCATCAAATATCATCCAAAATTGACCAATATACTTTCAAGTATACTCTGTCACTATTTTGAATTGTCTTAGTTTAATAATACTCCCATATTATTAATCGACAAACGGACATTTAGAAACATCATAATGCTCATGGATTAAAACATGCAAAATAGGATACAAAATCAAATAACAGAAAAATAAACGAAATCTAATCTTTATTTCATCAATTCAATAATATCTTACATCCTTTATCCAAATACTAATCAACAGATTTATTGCAGGAATTCGCTAGCTAGTTGCAGCCCAATAGCTTTGGCATGCTTAACTACCTTTGGCCTAGACAAAGCCTTAGTAAAAGGATCAGCTACGTTATCATCTGTGTGAACTTTTATTAATTTTATTTCTCGAGCTTCCACTTGTTCTCGAACGTAGTGATATCTACGTTTAAAGTGTTTGGCGCCTTTCATAACTCCAGGGTCATTGGCGAATATAATTGCAGCAGAATTGTCGCAATATATATCAATAGGTTCCTTAATTGAAGGCATCACTCCAAGATCTCCAATAAACTTCCTAATCCAAACAGCTTCCATTGCAGCTTCTGAAGCGGCCATGTACTCGGATTGAGTCGCATGCATAGCAATGGTTTTCTGCTTACTGCTCTTTCAGTCAACTGCTCCTCCATTGATGACAAACACGTAACCCGTCTGAGACTTCGTATCGTCTTTATCACATTGCCAGGACGCATCACAGGAACCTGTTACATTCAATTATGTGTCTGGTTTACCCCCAAATACCAAAAACATATCTTTCGTACTCCTCAAATACTTCAAAATATGCTTAACAGCAGTCCAATGGAACTTTCCTGGATTCTGTTGGTATCTACTGACCAAGTTCTGAGCAAACACCACATCAGGCCTTGTGCATCTTACAGCATACATAATAGATCCTACTGCCGAAGCATAAGGCACCTTGCGTATGTAAGCCACCTCTTCGGGTGTTGATGCATCTTTCTCATGACTTAATTCATGCTTAACCTCCATCGGTTGAAAACCTTTCTTAGAGTTATGCATGTTATACTTCTTAAATATCTTATCTATGTAAGCATCTTGACTAGGTCCAATTAACCGTCTACTTCTATCACGATAGATTGTAATTCCCAGAATATATGCAGCATCTCCCAAATCCTTCATAGAAAAACATTTACCAAGATAATCCTTAACTTCCTTAAGTCTTGGAATGTTACTTCCCATGATCAATATGTCGTCGACATATAAAATTAGGAACACTACATTACTCCCACTAGCTTTGCGATATACACATGGCTCATCACGATTTTGAATAAATCCGAACTTTTTGATTTCTTCATCAAATCGCTTATTCCATTGACGTGATGCTTGCTTTAAACCATAAATAGATCTTTGAAGTTTGCATACGCGCTTTGGATATTTAGGATCAACGTACCCTTCCGGTTGTTGCATATAGATGTCTTCATCTAAGCGACCGTTCAAGAAGGCAGTTTTAACATCCATTTGCCATATCTCATAGTCCTAGTATGCTGCTATAGCTATGAGAATCCTAATAGCTCGTAAGTCTACTACAGGAGAAAATGTCTCCTCGTAGTCTACGCCAAAAGTTTGAGTAAAACCTTTAGCTACTAAACGTGCTTTATAGGATTGTATTTCACCATCCATGTCATTTTTCACTACTTTAGCATTTTTAGGCGCGTCTACAAGAATCCAAACATCGTTAATTTCCATGGATTTCATTTCCTCATTCATCGCAACTATCCATTTTGACTTTTCTGGATCAGACATTGTGGATCGATAGTAAGCAGGTTCACCAAGATCCCCTACTTCCTCCTCATCATCCTCTATGTAAAGACATAGTTTGTCTGGCGCACGTATGGTTCTTTTAGACCTACGTGGAGGAATTAATTCCGGTGGAACTCCCAGACTTTCTGGTTCTACAAGAATTTCTTCGCTAGTATTTTTAGAAGGCAATGTATCTTCTTGAGTTTCTTCAAGATCATAATGTCTCCCACTGAATTAATGATTTACAACATCCCTTTCAAGGAAGTCTCCATACTGAGCCACAACTACTTTGTTCTCAGCTGGATAATAAAAGTATTAACCCATAGTTTCCTTAGGGTAACCTACAAAGATACATTTTACTGAGCGTTGTTGGAGTTTATCTCCAGAGTCACGTTTCACATACGCCTCACAACCCCAAATTTTCAAATAAGACAAATATGGCTTCTTGCCATGCCATAGTTCATATGGTGTCATATCAACCTTCTTTGTGGGAACCATATCAGAATACGAACATCAGATTAAAGAGCATAATCCCAAAAGGATAATGGTAAAGTTGTAAGATTAAACATAGATCGCACCATATCTAATAATGTACGATTTCTCCTTTCAGATACACCATTTTGTTGTGGAGTATATGGAGAAGTAAGTTTCTGAACAATTTCATTCTCACTTAAATAATCTTTAAACTCTTGACTTAAATATTCACCACCTCGATCAGAACGAAGAGTTTTAATCTTCTTTCCTAGTTGTAACTCTACTTCCGCTTTAAACATTTTGATGTTTCAAATACCTCATGTTTATGCTTAAGTAAATAAACATAACCATAACGGCTATAATCATCCGTAAACGTTAAGAAGTAGCTAGCACCTTTCCTTGACACATGTCGAAGTGGTCCACACACATCAGTGTGTATTAAACCAAGTAGTTCAGTAGCCCTTTCAATATTGCTATTAAAAAGTTTCTTGGTCATCTTTCCAGAGATACAAGACTCACATTTATCAAATGATTCATCATTGATATTTTCCAAAAGACCATCACGTTGAAGCTTTTGTATGCGAGTCTTCCCAATATGGGCAAGCCTACAATGCCAAAGATAAGAAGAGTTCTTGTCTAACTTACTCTTCTTATTCACGCTAAAAACATAATTATTTTTCCTCTTGGAATTATTATCATGCATGTTAATTTCAAAAACACCATTCACATAATTGCATCAAAATAGAATAAACCATCTTTGAAAAAAGAAATTCTATTATTATCAATCGTGTGATTAAATCCAAGATCCAACATACAAGAAAAGGAAATAGCACCCCTAACAATTGTAGGTGCATAATGACAATTATTTAAAAACAGTACTAAACCCGAAGGTAAAACTAGTTTAAATATTCCTATAGCTTCAACCGCTGCTTGTGCGTCATTGTCCACTTGCAGAAATTGTTCCCCATAGGTAAGCTTCCTCTTCAACTCAAATCCCTGCAGGGTACTACAAATGTTAATACCACATCCCGTATCATATACCCATGAGTTTGATTTGTATGTAAGATTAAATAACTCTATCATAAATAAGTTACCTGAAGATGATGCAGCAGCTAGCTCAGCCTTCTTCTTATGTTCTTGCAATTCATGGAGGTAGAGAGAGCAATTCCTCTTCTAGTGTCCAGTCATTTTGCAGTGGTGACAAGTCTCATCTTTCTGAGATTGACTCTTCTTGACAAAGTTCTGCTTTGTTTTTTATGGAGTCGCAACTTGCTTGCTCTTATCAACCTTGCCTTTGCCTTTCTGCTTCTTATTCACTTGCGGTTTTGGTTTAGTCACTCTACCCTTTTGCACATAAAGTACTTGACGAGTAGCAGTGGATGCCTTATCTTTCAACCCTTTTTCAAAGTCAATGAGCATTGCATGCAGATCATTAACCGTCTTCCCCGTGCAATGCATATTATAGTTACGAACGAAATCATTAAAGTCCTTCTTAAGGGACCTATTGATCAAGTTGATAGCCATATTATGATCATAGGGTTGTCCGAGTGCGATGAGTTGTTCCATATATCCCCTCATTTACATATAATGGGCACTTACGGACTTTCCAGGAGCTTGCTTGCAACTATGTAGAGCATCAACCAAATCATAGATCTCTACAGCTTGCGGCGTTTCATACACAACCTTGAGTTCATCAAGAATTCGCTGAGGTAAAAATAGCTCATACTTCCTTTGAAGTGATGAAGCCATTCTCCCTAACATTACAGCAACCACCTCATGGTGCTTCTTAACGTTAGCAGCGTGTTGAAGCCTTTCCACATCAGATGCTCTTTCAGCAAGATCCTCCGAAAAAGGAGTAGTCAAGATATCAATAGTACTGGATGCTCTCAGAACAATTCTTAGTGAGCGATACCAGTCATTGAAATTAGGGCCAGTAAGTTCCGGCCGTTTAAAGAAAGCTTTGAACGCCGAGCTTATTGTCAGATTGTTTTCGGGTTGAGCCATTTCTACATAAATAAGTTCAAACATTAGTATTTTTGATAATACAATTCAAGAAAATAAAATTACCCCGGTAATAAAACCATAGTATTTCCTTGAAACTAGAATCCATATTGACATAGATTCATCACATCAGTTGATCTGCTAGTGACAAATGTATTCAACACAGTAACTTGTCGAACAATAATTGACAAACAAATTTTCAAATTCTAGATATGTTAGGGATCTACATTGCCAAAATCATTTGCATTGTAAACATGTTTCATCCCTACTTTACGCCTTAAGTTTCCAGTTCTTACTGAGTAACTTAATTAAGTCGACTAATCTAAAGAACGTAAAACCTTTATGTGCAATCTTATTCAGTCATGAAGTTTTCTCTCCATTACAACATCGTCCAAAATCTCATATGACGACAATTGTAACTTCAAGTGTTCGTCAATTAGATGTCATATGACTTAAATTTTTAGGGTATAGATTTTTGATGTCAAAATCATGTATGGATAAGCATGCATACATCTCCATAACATAAGTTTAATAAAACGTTTAGTAAACTTTTTGGTGAGACTAAAATTTCATCATATATTTGCAAGTTGAGGTATTGGTTAAACCAATTAGAGATTTTACACACAACTAAATTCACACCGTACTTTTTCTAGAACTCAGCTAAAGCACAAAGCAATAACCTTATTCATTGTGTTTCGGATGCGAATTAATGCAGTTAAATCAACCTTAAAGAATTATAAAAATAACAACCGTAGGTAATTCCAATTTTGACGCACTGGCGAGCCGGGAATTTGGTCAGCGCTGAAGCATAACACCTCCTTCCTTAACCGGATACATGACCAGCGGTGCGTTATACCCACTTTATAGTTTGTCAAAATTGAGTAGGCCGTTAAGTTGTTATTGCAATTCTAATCAACGCAAATCATATGTAATTTAGATCTCAAAACAATTAATTAATTTTGATAAGATTTAGTCAATATTATTTTTCTTTAAAAAAAATTACCCTTGTTTACAACATATAATAAAAAACGCATGAAAACAAGTAGTACAAAAAAACTAAATCAAATAGCCACATGCATAACAATTTATTCAAAGAACATCAAATCTAGGGTTTTTATAAACATAAAAAGTCTTCCCTAATTTTAAAACTTTGAATCAAATAAAGCAAATAGCATACAAAATTATATGATCCGTAAAAAACATGCATGTTTATTGCGGATCTCCCACATTCTCTTAACAATTAAAAAAACTTCGGATCGTAATCACACATGACATAACAATTAATTCATGCAAAACATCTAAAGCTAATTACCATGTATTTTTAGGGTTTACAATTTTTTTTATATATATAAAATTCGGCAGAGCCGATTTTAAAAAACAATAAAAAAACAAAACCCTAATTTTTATAAAACCTAAAAAACAACTTGTAATTTTTAACACAAATCAATATTAGTTAAAAAACTTTAGATCTTGATAATTATAATCATATTAAAACGGCTCTCGATGCCACTGTTGGTTTATATAGTTCATAACAGTTATTAAAGACCCTAATATGGATCAAAGCACACACAGCGGAAGCAAATTAACAAGATCATAATTAACACAATTATAATTAATCAAGATTATGGTTACATACCTTTATCCTAGCAAGATTCACAAGACAACGGAACAATCGGCAACTAGGGTTAATCACGAACACCACCAGGATATAGTCTAAAGCAAGACTATATCACGATCTTGTACCCACGTAATGCGGCGAGTTAATCGTGAGTCTAGCACGAACAAACCAAGCTTCCAAGCCTATGGAGTATCTACCCAACAACCCTAGAGAGGGGCTAGGACTAGATCTATAAAAAATAGAAAAGTTGAAAACCAAGAACCCTAATTAAGGGTGTGTTTGGCCGGCGGTTTAAGAGCAAGAGAAAGAGGGATGGAGTAAAAATTATGAAAGCCTTGGGTTTGTTTATATAGCCCTTGGAAAAACTTTTCCTCCAAGTTTAAACAAATTTAGGAAACAAAATCTTTTTCTCTTCTCTTCTTGTCTCTCTTTGGTCGGCGGTTTACAAGCCCACAAGGAGGCTTCCGGAACTTTTCTGACTCCTTCTTTTAGCTTCTATTTAATTTCCATAACGGTCGTTTAATACTTAACTTTTAATTATTAACGATCGTTAGTTTACGCTTTGGTTTGATTTAATAAATATAATAAATATATTTAATAAATAAATTAACCCTTTACGTAATGTGTGCAATCCCGTGATCCCGAGTTCGATCCTATCACACGACTATCGATTTTAAGTCCATAAACTTTCACCTACTTGTCTTGCTGATGCTTTATTTGATCATGGTTGGGTTGATGTTATGAATAGTGAGATTGAAGCTTTAAATTGGAATTACACTTCTACTAAATGTAATTTACTTGCTGGTAGAAAAGCTATCAGTAGTAAATGGGTTTGGAAAATTAAGTACAAAGCTTCTAGGGCTATTGAAAGATATAAAGCAAGACTTGTGGTTAAAGGGTTTAGCTAGAAAGATAGTTTTGATTATGATGAGGCTTTCAGTCATGTGATCAATATGGTTATTACTAGGTGTTTAATCAGTACTGTTGTGGTTAATAATTGGTCTGTATATAAGTTAGTTATTAATAATGATATTGTGTATGGTGATCTTGAGGAAGATGTGTATATAACTTTGCTTGATGGTTATAGAAGTGACTCTAATGTTTTTAAGTTGAATAAATCTTTGTATGGATAAAAAAGCCTCAAGGTAGTTAAATGAAAAACTTAGTACTGCTTTGGTTGAACGTGATTTTGAACAGAGCAAGTTTGGTTATTCTTTATATGTCAAACATAAAGGTGATGTGTTTGTTGCATCACTGGTTTATGTTGATTGTAACATCTCGCCTACTCAGATCACAATATTGCCCGCTTTGCCCGCAGACTCACGGATGTGCTTTGTGGCCCTCATGTGAGTACTTTCCGGCCGGTCACCCAAGCCAGTACTAGCCTCACATTAGCACGCTTAGCTGCATAGTTCCTAAGAACCCCACTTGTAGTAGACCACAAAACGCGTTGTGTCATGGTAAGCCGAATGTTATCTTATGAAGCAAGATCTCTCATGGCCACAACCGATGTGGGATTTGCCTAGGGTGTCACAATCACCCCCTCGGGGACTCATCTTCCTCGATGAGGTTTGCCCCACCATCCCGAATGGCTCAGGAGTGGCTCTAATACCACCTGTAACATCCCGCCTACTCAGACCATAATATTGTCCGCTTTGCCCCCAGGCTCACAGCTTTGCTTTGTGGCCCTAATGTGAGTACTTCCCGCCAGGTCATCCAAGCCAATACTACTCTCACATGAGCACGCTTAACTGCCAGTTCCTAAGAACCTCACTCGTAGTAGACCACAAAACGCGTTGTGTCATGGTAAGACGAATGTTATCTTATGAACCAAGATTTCTCTTGGCCACAACCGATGTGGGATTTGCCTAGGGTGTCACAATCAATTGTGATGCACAACAAATGTGATGCACAACAAATGCCTCATGCGCCGTGATGCACACATATTGTGCACTGTGATGCATTATGTGCCCCATGGTGCATAAACTATTTTTGTGCGCCTAGTAAAACAAACTGAAATGTGATGCACAACAAATGCTCCATGCACCATGATGCACACATATTGTGCACCGTGATGCATTATGTGCCCCATGGCGCATAAACTATTTTTGTGCGCCTAGTAACATTTGTGTATGTGTTTGATACATAAGTCTTGTTCACAATGATGCACACAAAATGAGAGATGCACCTTCAAGTATGCATAAAAATGTGTTTGATGCATAAATCTTCTACACCATCATGCGCACAATATGAGAAGTGAACCATGATGCATGAAGTTTGTCTATTTTGATAAAATGCTAAAATTTAGTTTAGTTTGGTAAAAAGAGTTGTGTAAGAAACTAATTTGGTAAATATTTTAATAAAATTTATAATTCACGTTTTCATTCAAGTCATGTCAAAATATTTGGTAAAGCTCCACGGATGCTTTTTATCTTACAAGTTTATACGTTTGTACTACTATTATGTTACACAATAGATGATTTCTTGCATTTATATGTCACCTTTGTGTTCTTATACCCAGTGATACTCACTTTCACGCCTTTACGTAACCAATGTCGATTTGTATGCGTTCAGTAGTTCTATTACCTTCGGATAGGTATGTCTACTAATGCTTGCTTTCATGCCTTTACATGTCAACCCCTGAAATCAAACGTCCATCAATGTTTGGTTTCATGAATCATGACTTTATATGCCACCATTCCACCAATGTCGGTTCAAACGCTTCTAATAGTCTTCTATATCATAACTTTCCATAATTTACTCAGACATGATTACCGTATGTTTGACATTTTTAGTTGTTGTCAACAACCTCTCCGAATGAAATAATTTAATAGAACATTTGTGGTCAATTGAGTTAAACCAGTTAGTTATTATTTTTACATGTTAGTCTAACTAGTATTTCATTTATAATTTTATTTTTTAAATAAGTTCGTCAGTTAAACGATACTTATTTGTAACAGTAGCTTATTTTCAGAAAAAACAATAAACCTATTAACGATAAGCTATAATTAAGCTGACACGTCAAACATATTTATAATGTTTCTTTTTGTGTTACTTTTTAGTTTAAATAGCGTTTTATTTACGTTTTTCTTTTACATTTTAAGTAATATAGAGTCACAACTCAACTCGACAAACTTAATCGCATCTAGTGAGATTTTTAAGCCACACCAACTTTCTTCTCGTAGCCTCGCACATTTGAAAACCATAAATAAATATTTTAAACAGTTTTTTTCCCATTTCGACGTGATTTCCATTTATACCCTTTTACAACTCAGGCCCCACTTGACCCACACACTTTATCTTGATCCTATATATGTGTTGTTCCGGGTCTCTTCTTTCCACAACCTCAACTAGGATCTTGTTTTCTGCTTTTCTCAACAAACATAAACCATTTACTTACTTATTTTTCATATTTTTGTTCTTTGGACTCTCTCTCTGTTTTCAGACAAAGAATTTGATATATAATCATGGTTGGTATTATTGTTGCTCGTACCGGCAGGCAGTTGCAACGTTACACCTGTGATAATCAACGTATCGTTGTTGGGTTAGTTTATGTTCATCAATCTATTTTAACCTATGATATTGTAACTTGCTAAAAATGGAAAGAAGTTAAATGATTGGTTTCTAATAATTGTTACTATGTAAAATGTTGTGCAGATGTATACCCTATAGATTAAAAAGTGGCATCAAGTCATCAAAAAAGAATATAGAAGATGAACTTGAGGTGCTTATGATTAGTGCTCAAAGAAAAGGCAAAGGAATGTTGTTTCCTAAGGTAAATTCATTTTGCATAACTTGTTTTTTTTTATGTGTATCTTATTGTAAAAATTAGTTTTTAACATTTTGTTAAATGTTTTAAACAGGGTGGTTGGGAATTGGATGAAGAAATTCAAGCTGCTGCTCTTAGAGAAACAATTGAAGAAGCTGGAGTATTAGGAACTGTTGAGGTTAGTTACTTTTTTTTTATAATTAGAAGGTGTTCCGGATTGCTTATTAAATAAAACTATTAATTAAGTCGATTTAATAAGCAATCCGGACACCCCACAAGTCCTTGATGATTAAGAATAGTTTGATTAACATGGTTTATTGTTTGAATTTGTTATAGGGTGAATTAGGTAAATGGTGCTTCAAGAGCAAAGGCAATGATGCATACTATGAAGGCCACATGTTCCCATTACTAGTTAAGGAAGAACTTGACCAATGGCCCGAAAAAGCCATTCGCCAAAGATACTGGGTATGTGCCAAAATGCGAAAAGCTTTCAGCTATAAATCGAATAACGAGTTTTTCGTAAAGATTTATGCTTACATATCTTTATATTATCTATAGGTGAGTGCATCAAAAGCTAAAGCATCTTGCCAATACGGTTGGATGAGAGAAGCACTTGACTTACTAGTAACTCGACTCGAGTCAACTCCAACAAAGTTGGACGATCTAACTCTTTGATTAAAGGACCCTAACATGTAAATAGGAAGATATTTGAAGATGGAGTGCTGGAAAAAAAAATACACTTTTTGATCAAAAGATGGACTTAAGAGAGCACCTTTGGTTCAAAGATTTTGATTATGATAACAAGAGCACTTGCAATTTCACGAAACAATGAAGATCAAAGAAACAAAAAAGAGAAAGTAGGGAATGCAATCTTGCGATGTATGATTCCCGAGCTCGTGTGTATATTTTCCTTTTTTTCCGTAACCTTGAAGCAAAGCAAGGTTATGGTTTTATCACACGAGCTCGGTAAACAAACATTGCATTGAAGGACCGACCGAGTTAACCCTTGCAACGACAACACATCTAGTCTTTTTCGGGATTATTGTTTCGACACAATTGCTACTCAAGAATGGAACTTTTCTATCGTTGATTTTTTTTTTCATGGATCTCTACAACATGGTTCATCATCAATGGAAGTTAACATTCAAATCCATATGAAGAATTTGTTATGATGTTCTATTGTTTTCTTGGTCATTTTTAAGTGTATGTAGGTTGTTTTTTAGTGTTCAATCAAAGCTTTTAAGAATTAAGCTAAACTAAGTAGGAGTAGTTGGGTTAGGCATGTATTATATAACTTATCTTATCAATGAATTCACATGGGTATGATAACAATGTCTACATTCATTTGATCCGAATTGCAACAATTTAATATAGTTATGAGCACTGAAATAATGTGCCTGTGCGTTTACTATCTTAATACTACGTATGAGTTCACAAAAATAATGAAGCTTTATATATCTTGCTTTCTTTTTCAATAATGCTCATGGTGTCATGAACTTGCATATTTTTATAGTGATGTTTCCAGAAGAAATTCAAAGATATGTTTAATCTCAAATTAACGGCTATTACGGATTAATTATTGTTTATGATTGGTAACTTTGATTTGCAATAAATTAAACCAAATTTCTTTTGCTTATAATATGAAAAATCCAGAACTAAAAACATCAACTTTACATGATGGTTAACTATAAGAGGTCTCAACTAAAAACTTGAGCATCCGTTTGACAGAACACTTGTTTTGTGCATCATAAAATATAAAACCTAGATTCATTATGCTTATATAATCCCTTTTCTTCTCACATAGCAGAAATCTCTATTAGATGTTTCACACATGAAGTTCGATTAAAAAAAAAATCTTACGTGTTTGAACAGCGTAAATTTCGAATTTAGACGTAACATTTAACAAAGATAGAAGAAACATTATATGTGAGTAGACAGACATGGTGGGTAAGATGGGGCCAATAAAATAAATATGAGGTCGTATTACCAACCAATAATGAAGTCGTCGTTTTTGATTGAGAACTGGTCGTCTTCATATGATAGATAGCAACTATTATTCATCACGTACGATTTACTTCCACACAAAAAATTTGTGTCGTTCACTCATCTTCTTCCACATGATACTTGATGATTACCTGTTATGTACGTTGTCCTGGTATATTTCGTATCTGAAACACACAATCCTATGGACCAACCAAAATTCTAACTTTGACTCACTTTCACGTTATATAAGAGCACTAGTACTCTGGCATCCTTCCCTCGCCACTTCTAGCCGGTACTCGCTACTTTCACGCCACCACACCGCTCACCCTCACCAGTGCTTCGCCATTTCAATCACTCGCCACTTCCACAACGAGAATAAAACAAAAGTTTCAACCGTCAGGTTTGGTTTATTATAATAAAAAAAAAGTTTCGACCATTATGTTTTCTAAAAATTTAATTTAAAATAAAATTATATACCCTAACTATAAATACTCCCACATTTTACCTTTAAAATTAAAACTTAATTCAAATCAACAAATAATATAGCTCGTTCAGCTCCACACACTTTTAATCAAATCAAAACTTTGGTTGATAAACAAATTAAAAAAGACAGCGTTCGACCAAAAGCGATTGCAAATTTAGCCCTCAAATAGTTTTTCATGAAGAAGCATTACGAGAAACCTTAGAAAAAAAGAACGGGCCGAAAAAGAGTTGGAGGAGAAAATCAGGAAAGAAATAGCTGAGTATGTGTTGTTCAGATGGGGATTCTCAGAGTACATATCCAATTCGGATCCCGAAACATATTAAATTTCGTCAAACTTGTATCTTATCGTATCGTATCTTTATTTTATCGCATGTCGTATTCGAACCGTATCGTATTGTAATTCGTATTTTTATTTTATGAAATGAATTAAGTTTATCATAAAATGATGGAAAAGAAAAGAAAATAAATAATGGTGAGGCCCAAGTGAGGAGGGTGGCTTTGTTGTGGTAAGATGACTTTTTTAGAAATAGGTGTGTTAAATGATGTGGCACCCCGTAAGACCCAATGAGAACGCTTTGAGACTTCATGGTACCTAGTGCTCTAAACAACACTATTAGTATTAAACTAAGAGGTTTGGATACCATAACATCATAACACCATTTTTTTTCTAGTTGCATCACCATCACATGCTTTTACAAAATAACACAAACAATCTCCAACACCACTAGTATCATAACGCCAAATAACACTACTTTTTATTACCAACCTCATTATTTTTCATAAAACACTCTCAACAATTTAATCATTTTATAAACCTAACTTACTTTCATTCATTCATAAAAAAAATACATTCGAAAAAAGAAAAGCTACATTCTAAAAGAAAACACATTAGAAATAAAAAAAAACTTGTCTTGACGAGGACCAAGTTTCGCTTAGATTTCGTCTTTTGTTTTCTTGATCCAATATGCGTCATCCTCGTCTAAATCCGTCGTGGCGTCGAAAGAAATCTTATTTCCTCCAAATACATCAAAGTCTGATCTTTCTCTTTAGCAACCTCGAAGGCTTATTCGGCCGCTTCCTGTTTACGACGAATCTCGGCCTTTATAAACTCCCCAAATTGGGTATTTCCTGTGCTTTCCCCGTGCTCGTGCAGACTCATATTTGGATTTCTTATCCACGCTTTTTTGCTAGTAGGACGTAGCCTTGCATCCGGAGCAAATAGATCTTCGTTTGCAACCACGGGTGCATCAGGGGCACTTCCGATCAAATCAATCGTCTCGGGAGCGTCCTATTTCGAATGGATTCTCGAAAGTTATCAAGCGTTTTCTTGACTAAACGGGTATTCTTATGCTCCTCCTGATACATACTTTTAGCCTTTTTCATAACATCCAAATCTCCCTCGCCAGTTTTTCCTAAGTGTTAGCTATGTTTAAACACTGTATTAAACTTTTGGCAATTCACGTTCAACGTATGTCATTTGCTTGTAAGCATATCCTTGTTTCTTTTTTGGAAATTTTGCTCGTTGAACTTTCCCAAAACCCGATGATACCAAAATGTGTCCAACTTTTCCATCTCCGGCCATTCGGATCCTCGAAAATTTCAATGTAACACTTGGCAAGCAAAGTTTCCTCATCCGAAGTCCAACGTGTCGTGCAACCCGACACGTCTGGATATAATTTTCAAAATCAAGATCGATTACAAATCCACAAAACATTTTTAGGTCTTTTTCTTTCGGTTCCGTTGAGGTGCATCGGGTTGTGATAGTGATTGTGAATTTGAAGAGATTTCTTCTTGAGATAGTGGTGATGGGTTTTTTGTAGGTTTTGGAAATCACAGTTTAATTGTTGTTGTTGGTGTTGGAAGAGGAAGTATTGTTGTTGTTTTTTATAAAAGAATTCGAAAGTTATGGGAAATGGAAATTGGGCGGATTTGGCTTGATGACAAACCCTCGTTCGGGTTTGATGCACAACTGACTAAATTCAAGAACGATGGGTCGTTTGGGTTAGGAGGAGAATATTAGACCATTTTTTGAAGAGAAAATGTAAATAACTGTGAGAATTATTATATTAAAGTTATGTGAAATAATGATATAAAAATGAGGTATTTAAATAAAGTTGTTAGGGTTTTTTCAAACTTTTAAACAACTAGCCGTTTTGGGGGAGGGGGTTATGAAAAAATAATCTCTTAAGGGGTTGTTGGTACTAGCCGTGGGGAAGGGGGTAACCCGATATGTAACACCCCACTTGGATAAGTGGATCGTTACGTGTATTTATGACGTGTCATCAAAGCATAAGGTAAATGTCCTAAAACATTAACTGACCATAAAGGAATACCGAAATCAAACATCGGTAATCCAAACATAAGCCCAAAACATGAAAAGTAAAATACTGAAGAAAAGGACTAAACAATGTCCAAAAGAGCAGAATAATGTAAGAAATGCATAAAGTAAGAAGTCTGGATAGCTTCCATCCTAATGCACATGCTCTCAGAATCCTAAGAGCGTCCTGGTGTACCTGCCGTTAGAACATGAAAGGAACTACGGCTGAGCATAACGCTCAATGAACGGATATAAAGCATGATAAGAATATACTGAATGAAACAGGCGATAGAATACTGAAGCTGTAAGACTGATATGTAACATGTGGTAGAACTCTGCATAAAATCTGAGAAACCTGGTTCATATATACTGATACTGAAATATAAATATTAATTCTGAAAACATGCATTTACTGTATTTTATTTTGCCAGAGCTTATATAGGTCACGTGCTGTAACAACCGTGCATGAATAACTGGAGGGGTGACCTCGTCATGCTATAGAGGGGTGACCTCTAAATAACTGTGCTGGGTGGAGGGATCAGCTCCAATGTGAAGGATGTAGAGCACACATCACATTCACCCTGATAACTTGTAACACATATAAGCCTAGGATGCATCCATACGCCACACTAATAATACTGATAAAATGGCCAAGCTGAGCTGAGTGGGACGATGCAGGATATCACTCTCCTGCATGTGAGTCACGACACCGGTGCCTCTAGTGCCGTGGTTACGGTACCTCCGTAACTAGTACATAAACTGGTCGTGCTTGTATATAATGCTCAGGCAATTTATTTAGTTATTAACATGATTACTGATAAACTTAAACATATAATGGGGAAAACATTTGGCTGAAGACGGGGAATCCTAATCATGCATAGAAAGAAAGTCCTTACTGAAAGGACGGAAAATCCGTACCTCGTGTCCAGTAATGAGATAAGAGTGAAAGTTGAAGGATCTACTCCGACTTCACGGATACTACAAAAATAAGGGACATGAAATGAGTTGTCTGTTTACTATTTACTGTTTACTGTTTATTATTTTTGCGTGTTCTCATATTATTTTACTGTTGCGTATAAACCGATTAAACTAATTGTCTGGTGTATTTTCTGATAATTTGACTGTTCTTTAATTATATACTGAATAGTGTATTTTCATGTATTTCTGATTGTATATTGTTATGTATCTTGATTAGTGTATTTCACTGTATGCCAGTATTATAATACTGTAATAAGTAACCGGCTAGAATAGGAAGTTTTTCCGAAATAGAAAGTTTCTAAAATTAGAAGTTTCTTAAAATAGGAAGGTCTCTTTAATTAGTTTCAAACCGGAAAATAAATCATTTAATATTTGTCATACCTTTTTATCCATGAAACTAGTTTAACATTATTTATTTAATATATATTTAAATTAAATAATATTTGTAACGCGTATAATTTAAGGTATAAGAACTTACATAATTAAATGATTTAATAAATATAACACGTTCTTCTAGACTTCTTGTCGTAAAACAAACCCACCAATCCCGAGTCAAAGACTCCCGAGACACTTTGTCTCGGGTCGACCGTGAACCAACACCCCCACAGCCCGACGGCTGTGGACCTGCTGCCCAAAACCCACAGCAGCCACCGACTTTGAGTCGGTTGCTACTGTCTTGCTCTATGTACCCGCTGCCCTGCATTTTTTTCCCATTGTTATCATATTTTTTTTTTCCCACTGTTATTATATGTTTCCCACTGTTGGACAGTCCCAAACACACCCTGCTGGAAACTGCAGTCCCAAACGCACCCCTGCTGGAACTGCAGTCCCAAACGCCCCTTGTGGCTGCTTGCTGCTTGCGGCTGGTCGGAAAGTGAACCACCGAGACCCACTGGTCTCGGTTTGTGTGCCCAGTCGAACCAAAACAAACCCCTAATCTCGTTTCTCTTTTATTTCGTGATGTGTATGGTTAATTAAACCAAGATTATTTATTCTAGATTGATTCATGACAAAACAAAAAGAAAGGGAAAGAGGATTTACTGCTTATACGCGATTGGAGATATACAAACAACATTCGACTTCTCTGACTAGCACAAATCGATCCCTTTTTTTTTCTTTTTTTTTCTGTCGCCGGTTCTTTAACATCCACCCACGAACCCTATTTTTTTTGTCTTATTTGTTATTTGGTGAAAAGAGGGACATGTTTGGTTCCTGTGGTATTTTCCTAAAATGGGTTGGGCTTTAAGCCCATTGATTCCTTCTCTAGTAAAAATGATGCAGCCCACACACATATTTGTGTTGTTTCGTGTTTTTTATACATTTTAATGATCGTGATTAACTTTCGTGTTTACTCGTGACGTGCATATATCTATTTTCTGAATAAATAGTTGTAGTATAATTCCCTATCTGATAATTATTTTCTGAATAATTAGTTGTAGTAATATTTATTTAAACTGAGGCTGCGTATTTAATATTCAGAGATTTTAAAATGCGGGTTTTACAATTCTTCCCCTCTAAAAGAATAATTCGTCCCCGAATTAAGGATACAACTATACTGGGTTTTACAATTCTTCCCCTCTAAAAAAAAAAATTCGTCCTCGAATTAAAGGTATTTTAAGCTGATGAGGTTATAAGAACTGAAAGAACACGTAAATTGAAAAGGCAATTAAGCTGAAGGATAAATTGTCTTCTAATTAAGACATAATGCTGCTGATAGGTATAAACCTGACATGACTGAAATGATCATGTAACGTGACATGGCTGAAGAGAACATGGAACGTGACATGACTGAAAGAATTTAACTGAATTATTGAAGGAAATGATGAGAGGTCCGGATGGACTCCTCCGGTTCGAGTGGCTTCCCGTTCGAAACGATTCCTTCAAAGGTCTAAAGACAATGAAAATCTTGGTCCTGATGATCTTGTCCTGATGATGCTGAATAGTTTCTGGTTCCATACTTAAGATGGATTTTCTGAATGTGATAGAATGAATAAGCTATAGCATGTAGGATGCATGAAACGGTACGTATAAATATCCTGAAAGATAACATTCATATATCTGAGCAAGCTGCTGAAAGTATATAGGGACGAACTATGTGAACAATTTTCAACGTGCTACGTGAGAAATTGTGAGCGTGGTTCATGACTATATGAGGAACGCTGAGCATGGAATATATATCATGAATGAGATACGTGAAACATACTCTGAACGTGATACTAGAACATGTCATAAACGTATGCTGACTGAGGAGGGAATGTCAAACGATACGGCCTGAGATGTGAAACGTATGCCTGATTATGGAAAAGTTGTGCTAAACTTGGGTCTGGTTTCTCAAGCTGCCTGTAACCGTATTCGGTAATAAACTGTGAAACGCGTATCGCGAGATGGAACACGAACTTGAACGTGAGCAATGTTATGAACGCTAACGCGAACTTAAATCATGAGATAGCACAAAACATGAACTAAAACAGCATCTTACTGTGAATGAGACGTAAACGTGAAAGTGAAAATAAACGTGAACGTAAGTGAACGTAAACATACACGTGATCGTGAACATGAATTCTGTCTGATATGTTTGTCGATGGAATACCTTGAATTCGTACAATTTACTGCTAAATTTTCTGCAGGTTCACTACTGCGTAATCCTTTCGGATGAAAGAAAACGCGCAGGTTGTTTACATGGCCGAGAATGACTTATATAGTATTATACTTTTTCTGAGTCTGTGGTAAAATGATAACAATTTCATGGAATTTTGTCTCATTTCTGCTCAGAAATTTCAAAGGATTGTAGTACTCACTAGCATGACGGCGTTCTATCTTGAACCTACGGTATGTCAGGCATCAAGATATGAACATAGTTGCATCAATGTGTGATACTGCTTCTATCACAATTTTTCCTGGGATTATGGGACATTCTGGTGGAAATCTGGTTGAATACATAATTCAGTGTAACTACCCTACTTATGCGTAAGCTTAGTCTTGGAAGGCTAATCGTGAGAACTGTCAAGAATTTCTACGGTAGTAGTTTCCTGAGTTCTAGAAATTTTGTACTTCGTTCACAGGTGTCGGTCGGGACCATCAGGTGATGTCCTTCATCTTCATAGGATTGTCCGAAAGTTCTTTCTCCTGAAATAGGGTGGCTCAAAAATGCCACTTTATTCAAGTGAAATTTATATCTGGAAAGTTGTGTATAAAAATTACTCGTATTGAAGATTCTGTACAACTTCGAGAAGATGATTCTCGTGTTCTTCTCTAGAATTAGCAGATCAGAATGTTATCAATGAATATATTGACGATTTTGTTTGAGAATTCATGGGAAAATTTTTATTCATAAATTTCATACTATAGCTGGAGCATTTGGGAGCTCAGAAATATAAATCAACGTTTTAAAGAGACTATAACATGTGCATCAGCAGTCTAGAAAACATCATGTTCCTTCTCTCACCACTGATGGTGGCATGATCGTGAATTGTTCTGGAAAATATATAAAACGTTGTAGCATATCAGATAATCCTGCTATTCGTGGAATGAACATTGATTAAGAAGGGTGATCTTGTCAAAAAAAATTTAGTGGTCGATACATGATCTCATGATACCGGCCTTCTTCCTGATAGACATAAATGGTGCACTTCCTGGTGGTGCACTAGGGCGAATAAGGCCTCGTTCTGGTAACTTTTGCAGCAAATGTTGCAACTCTTTAACTTAGCTGAAGCCTTGCAATAAAAAGTTTTGAGAACAGGTTCCGTTCTTGAGACTAACTCGATGTTAAATTATGTCTTGTGGTAAGAAATGAATTTCTGGAAAAACCTTCAGGAATTACATCTGGAAACTTTAGTATAATATGTTGATCATGGATTTGAGGAATTTTAGAAGTGAATATATAACTGGTAGCTAAAAGTCTTCGTAGCTATGGACTGATAAGTCACGCGCTTGTAAGGCAGAAATAATTTATACTGATTTTTCTGACAGAAAGTATAATGAATATATTTAGGATTTAGTAAGACGGATCTTGTCGTTAACTGAAATGAATCACCTTAATAAACATGGGTGGTACTGTGGAGTCTTTTCTGGCTGAGAGACAGGTAACTACCTGATTCAAAATAAAGCTGGCATAGGAACATATGAAGTAAACATGGCGATTTTTTTTTCCACTGAATGTGTTCGTATGTAACCTCACCGAATGAATACTGCGTGTCTAGCCTGAATAATACTCCAGTGGTGGTAGCTGAATTTTTTTTAATGGTCTGATTTATGCATGGCATGACAAAATGGGTAAACTCCTTTGGAGGATACACTGAATTTCTGAGGGCATGGTTTAGTAAACATACGGAGTTATGAGTTATGACTCGTACTTTGAGAAGATATTCGTATGACGTGTACCATGACTGGTGTCATGATGTGTGTCTTCCGAAATGATACCTGAGACCCATGTCTTGACTGGTGTTTTGATATAGGTTCTAGTGGGTGAATCAGGACAAGGCTGAAAATTTTGGTAACTACTAGGATTAGCGGACCGATTAGACTACTGACCTCTGTATTTCTGGTCACGTCCGTTCCGGAGTTTCGATGGTTACTGACTGGTTAATTATAATCACGGTGGTTGTCACTACTGCTTTTGTCTGTCAATTTATGACGGTCATTATCATGACCTTGATTCATGTAACTATTCTGCTGAGTGACCGGCTGAGTTCCGGTTCCCACTCTTCTGAATGAACGCTTAGCTGAGTAACGTGCGACAGCTAACTGAGGGAGTAAAGCATGGAATAGAATGGTAGTGTCTGATGGTTGAAATTTACTCTTGTCAGAAATTTCAAATTTATAGTTTTCGTCCTTGCTCTGCAGTGTCTTTATAGTATAACAGCATCAGCATCAGCATCTTGAGAAATCTCCAAAGTATCAGCAGCATCAACAATTTTGAGGTCTTCAAAGTGTTCGCAGCATCAGCATCTGGTAAAATCTTCAACTCACGAGCAGCATCAACATCTGGTAGAATATCGACAAGTGGAAACGCATTAGATGATTGAGGATCGATTAGCAATATCCATGGAGTAGGGTACCTGGTGTATACATGGACTACTGTACATGAAGTACAAAATGAATATTGCACATGAAGCATATCTGAGACAATGTACGTGGAGTACACATGAGTCACTGTACATGGAGTATAATTGAGACACTGTACATGGGGTACATATGGAAGACTATACGAGGCACTGGTGGAAATTTTATGGAATGATCAATACTGGTGTCACTTGTGTGACATGATCAAGGATAAAATTGATTTAACTGGTTACCAACTGAACTGAAATGGTTAATCATGATAGGCTGATAATTTCTGCGTAGACTTAATGCTGGTTGTATAGAGTTTCAAGAATATGATTAAACAGAATTTCAACAATGGTCATCATGAAGACATGGCTGATGAAGATCAAACCTGATTATTAAGAAAACAGGATTTAACTGTAACCCTTCTGTATCTTAGCATGAAAACATCATCACCTTGCTGAAAACATAATCCTCATAAGGAGACATGAACCTACTCAGCATGAAAACGACATTCACGTGAGAGTATAAACTTGACTGATACAAAGAACATAGAAGAATAATCAACTTAGGTTTAACATCAACTGATGTGGATAGTTATGGTTTAATCCACAGTATTCATAGTAGGAAGCATGTGACTGAGTATGGGCGATTTTGTTTCGATCCATACTTGTCAAAATTTTCTGAGAATTGTCATGTATAGAAATGTACAATCTGGGACTAAATATGGTTGGTTGTAGTCCAATTCATATTTGTCACGATTTTATGAAATGTCATGATATGACAAATGTGAACAACTATGGATCGGTTCACAAAACAACATTTGACTGAAAAGCATGAAATTGACCTAAATAATGGTGAACGGTTATGCCTGGTTCACTAATTAATATTTGACTGAAAACATGAATCTGACATGAGTAAGGGTAAACGCCTATGATTCGGTTTACCAATGCAAAATCTGAACGGGCAAGGATGAACGCCTATGGGTCGGTTCGCCAAAACGAAAATTCGCAGAAAAGCACATGCGACTAAATATGGCCAGTCCTGTACCAACCTTTTACTTAGTCAAAAACTTTAAGAAACCGACTGATAACTGAAGAAAACTAACTGATTAATGCATGAGAAACATGAAGATAACAACGCCAAAATCTGGGAAGTTCTTGGTGACTACCCACTAGTCACAGGTCAAGTTTTAGAGCCTACACGTCGAACCTTGCGCTCTGATACCATAATTGTAACACCTCACTTGGATAAGTGGACCGTTACGTGTATTTATGGCGTGTCATCAAAGCATAAGGTAAATCTCCTAAAACATTAACTGACCATAAAGGAATACCGAAATCAAACATCGGTAATCCAAACATAAGCCCAAAACATGAAAAGTAAAATACTGAAGGAAAGGACTAAACAATGTCCAAAAGAGCAGAATAATATAAGAAATGCATAAAGTAAGAAGTCTGGATAGCTTCCATCCAAATGCACATGCTCTCAGAATCCTAAGAGCGTCCTGGTGTACCTGCCGTTAGAACATGAAAGGAACTACGGCTGAGCATAACGCTCAATGAACGGATATAAAGCATGATAAGAATATACGGAATGAAACAGGCGATAGAATACTGAAGCTGTAAGACTGATATGTAACATGTGGTAGAACTCTGCATAAAATCTGAGAAACCTGGTTCATATATACTGATACTGAAGTATAAATATTAACTCTGAAAACATGCATTTACTGTATTTTATTTTGCCAGAGCTTATATAGGTCACGTGCTGTAACAACCGTGCATGAATAACTGGAGGGGTGACTTCGTCATGCTATAGAGGGGTGACCTCTAAATAACTGTGCTGGGTGGAGGGATCAGCTCCAATGTGAAGGATGTAGAGCACACACCACATTCACTCTGATAACTTGTAACACATATAAGCCTAGGATGCATCCATACGCCCCACTAATAATACTGATAAAATAGCCAAGCTGAGCTGAGTGGGACGATGCAGGATATCACTCTCCTGCATGTGAGTCACGACACCGGTGCCTCTAGTGCCGTGGTTACGGTACCTCCGTAACTAGTACATAAACTGGTCGTGCTTGTATATAATGCTCAGGCAATTTATTTAGTTATTAACATGATTACTGATAAACTTAAACATATACTGGGGAAAACATTTGGCTGAAGACGGGGAATCCTAATCATGCATAGAAAGAAAGTCCTTACTGAAAGGACGGAAAATCCGTACCTCGTGTCCAGTAATGAGATAAGAGTGAAAGTTGAAGGATCTACTCCGACTTCACGGATACTACAAAAATAAGGGACATGAAATGAGTTGTCTGATTACTGTTTACTGTTTATTATTTTTGCGTGTTCTCATATTATTTTACTGTTGCGTATAAACTGATTAAACTAATTGTCTGGTGTATTTTCTGATAATTTGACTGTTCTTTAATTATATACTGAATAGTGTATTTCCTGTATTTCTGATTGTATATTGTTATGTATCTTGATTAGTGTATTTCACTGTATGCCAGTATTATAATACTCTAATAAGTATCCGGCTAGAATAGGAAGTTTTCCCGAAATAGAAAGTTTCTAAAATTAGAAGTTTCTTAAAATAGGAAGGTCTCTTTAATTAGTTTCAAACCGGAAAATAAATCATTTAATATTTGTCATACCTTTTTATCCATGAAACTAGTTTAACATTATTTATTTAATATATATTTAAATTAAATAATATTTGTAACGCGTATAATTTAAGGTATAAGAACTTACATAATTAAATGATTTAATAAATATAACACGTTCTTCTAGACTTCTTGTCGTAAAACAAACCCGCCAATCCCGAGTCAAAGACTCCCGAGACACTTTGTCTCGGGTCGACCGTGAACCAACACCCCCACAGCCCGACGGCTATGGACCTGCTGCCCAAAACCCACAGCAGCCACCGACTTTGAGTCGGTTGCTACTGTCTTGCTCTATGTACCCCCTGCCCTGCATTTTTTTCCCATTGTTATCATATTTTTTCCCACTGTTATTATATGTTTCCCACTGTTGGACAGTCCCAAACACACCCTGCTGGAAACTGCAGTCCCAAACGCACCCCTGCTGGAACTGCAGTCCCAAACGCCCCTTGTGGTTGCTTGCTGCTTGCGGCTGGTCAGAAAGTGAACCACCGAGACCCACTGGTCTCGGTTTGTGTGCCCAGTCGAACCAAAACAAACCCCTAATCTCGTTTCTCTTTTATTTCGTGATGTGTATGGTTAATTAAACCAAGATTATTTATTCTAGATTGATTCATGACAAAACCAAAAGAAAGGGAAAGAGGATTTACTGCTTATACGCGATTGGAGATATACAAACAACATTCGACTTCTCTGACTAGCACAAATCGATCCCTTTTTTTTCTTTTTCTTTTTCTGCCGCCGGTTCTTTAACATCCACCCACAAACCCTATTTTTTTTGTCTTATTTGTTATTTGGTGAAAAGAGGGACATGTTTGGTTCCTGTGGTATTTTCCTAAAATGGGTTGGGCGTTAAGCCCATTGATTCCTTCTCTAGTAAAAATGCTGCAGCCCACACACATATTTGTGTTGTTTCGTGTTTTTTTATAAATTTTAATGATCGTGATTAACTTTCGTGTTTACTCGTGACGTGCATATATCTATTTTCTGAATAAATAGTTGTAGTATAATTCCCTATCTGATAATTATTTTCTGAATAATTAGTTGTAGTAATATTTATTTAAACTAAGGCTGCGTATTTAATATTCAGAGATTTTAAAATGCGGGTTTTACACGATACGTCTGAAGTGCAATGTGTCGTGCAACCTGACACGCCCGCAGTTCCTCAAAATCAAGTTTGAATTCGATATCTACAGATATTTTTTAGGTCCTTTTCTTTCAGATCCTTTTAGGTACATCGGGTTGTGATTGCGATTGTGAATTTGTAGATATTTGTTCTTGAGATAGTGGTGATGGCTTTTGTTGTAAGAAATCACGGTTTAATTGTAGTTGTTGTTGGAAAAAAAGTATTGTTGCTGTTGTTGAAAGTATTTGTGAGTCATGAGAAAGAGAAATTGAGGAGGATTTGGTTTGATGACGAACCATCATACGGGTTTGATGCACTATTGGGTAGATTCTAGAACGAGGGGCTACTTGGGTTATGTGGAGGATATTCGGTCATTTTTTGAAGAGACAATATATATAATTATGAGGATTATTTATAATTTTTTTGTGAGATAATGATGTAGAAAGGGGTATTTAAAAAGGGTTGTTAAATTAAAAAATAACTTTTAAACCACTAACCGTTTGGGGGGGGTATGAATTTGTTTTTAAGGGGATGCTTGTACAAGTCGTTTGGGGTGGGTAAAATGAATTTTGTTAATAAAAATGTCGTCAAAGATAGTATTTATATTCTTTAATCTTTACTTAAGTTTTGTTAACGAAAAAATACATAATTTATTTTTGTAATCATTAAAAACAAAACTAAGTCGTAGAAATATCATCATTATATTTTTATTCGCACTTAAGATATTTTTCTCTACTTCTAAAAACATGCATTTCAATAATACAAACTAACACATAATATATTATTTTATTCTTAAACATTTTATTTTAAAACGTTAAAACTAAAGTCAACACATTTGACTTTTAGTGCCTGACCAAAATCTTGCAATAAATACAAAGGCATAAAATCTTGGTCAAGAGATTTCCCATTAATAGCAAATCTGGTGTCAGACTCCACGAAACCCCTTTCACAAAGGGGACATACCCCTTCGTAGAGTGTCGTAGAACACGTGCGTGTGACCCAAATGGCTATAAATAGTAATGATCTCAACCAAATTTCACACATTCTTAATTATCTTTCTATCTTAATTCTCTCTAAATTCTCAGTATATATATGTGAATATCTCTCTTATGTAACTCATATCTCTTTTGATCTAGATCTCTAATCTTGAAAATCAGCACCAAAAAGTGTCTCAAAGCCTTGATCCTTCATTGCTAAGTTGTGTGTATGTATTAAGTATATCTTATACATTCCCCATTGTCGCACCAAACATTGTAAAACCTTGTGTGTAGTGTGGTTAGTATTTTAGGTAAGAAAATACGATGAAGGGAGTTGTTGTACCCGTGTAAAAGAACTTGATACTTTAGCTTAGGTGTCGGTAAATATTATAAGTGACATGTAAAGGTTGATATCCGCCGGTTAAGGGAGAGTGTTTCTGAGTGGAAATTGAACGCTCGAGTTGGATACTCAGGAAGTGGAAGTAGGGGCAAGATAAGTGAGATTTTGCTAGGCCGGAATACTATAAATTGCTTATTGTGTAGTTTGCTTTTCTCTTCCCTTTTGTTATATTGTTTGTGTTGTCATTTACTATACTTACACACAATCTATTCATCCTTTATCTTACTCAAAGTTTCAAAAGATTAACTTTAATCGGTAAAACTATTCAATCCTTTTTTCTAGTTTTCCACAATTGATATCAAAGTCGGTTGCTCAAGATTCCATTAAATTATATTGTATTTTAAAATTCAAACCATCCATAGATTCTGAATATTACAAAGAAGAGTATTCTATGCAAAGACCATCACTCTTTGAAACCGATGGATTCATTTATTGGAAACATCATTTTGAAACTTACGTGAAATCAAAGGTTTTGGTACATCGTCATTGAGGGTGATTATGTACTAAGTGTAAAAAATATCACTAGTGGTAAAATAGAGTTAGTCCCTCGTGATCGTCAAAGTGATGATCATAAAAGATTATTACTAAAATATAATGAAGATAAAATGATGCTTTACTAAAAAAGGAATATGAAAGAATTTCCATGTGTAATAAATAAATTTGGGAATCATTAATTGTCATACATCAAGGTAACTCACAAGTAAAGGAAAACAAAACTGATCTTCTTGTTCAACAGTATGAATAATTTTCTTCTATCCTTAAAAATTAGATCATCGATGTTGGCTTTGCTCGCTTTAACACTATCATTACTTCACTTAAATCTCTTGACAAGTCACGTTGTAGTAAGAACTATGTCAGGAAATTCCTTAGCGCACTTCATCCCAAGTGGAGAGCTAAAGTGACGACCACTAAAGAATCTAAAGATCTCTCAACTTTATCACTAGATGAGCTTACTGGATATCTCAAGGTTCATGAAATGGTGATGGGGAAAGACTCAAAAATCATCAAAGAAAAAAGAGATAAACAAAAACTGATTACCTTAAAATCAACTGATGATAATGAGTCTTGCTCCGATAGTAAAGATGAAGAATATGCCATGGCGGTTCGTGATTTTAAAAACTTCTTTAGAATGCGAAGAAAGTCATTCCAAAAGGATGACAAGAAGGTTAAAAGTAAAATAAAGTGTTAATGACCCAAACAATTTCATTGGTGATTCTCCTAAGACCAAAAAAAAGTCTCAAATGGCGTTTTTAGTGGAGCTTGGAGTGAAAGTGATGACGATAATAAAGAATACAATAGGGTAGACATAACTCTCATGGAACAAAAAACATGAGGTACATTCTGACACTTCTTACTATTCTTCTTCTATGGATGACGAGTATTTACAAAGTGAGTTTAAAAACTTTGCAAACTAATCTAAAAATCATAAACAAAAATAATTTTTTGAAAACCAAAGAGGAATTTTTGGAAAATGAAGTTTATGTACTTAAAGAGAAAATGAAACGCTTGGAACAAAGAAAGCTATTGACAAGGGATGTGCTTTATGCCAATAGTTTGGGCTTGAAATTGAGAAACTCAAAATAACTCAAGAAGTGTTAATAAAAAAACTAAAAATTTGTAAAGTTTGACAAAAATGATCATTGTATTGATAATATGCTTGATACTAAAAAGCCACAAAAAGATAAAACTAGACTAGGGTATTACATTCAAGAAGCATTAACAAGCAAAATCAAACAAAACATAAAGTCGTCAAAAAGGGTGACTGATCCATCTACATCAAAGTATCACGGATCCAACATACCCCATCAAAAGGTTCCACCAGTGCAACCGAAAGGGTCCGTGATCCCTATTGCAGATGTGAAAAGCTCCTGCACAAACTTTGTCATTGTATCCCGCAAACCTAAAGCACAAAGTCACTCAAACCATGTATCCCATAACATCTAAACACGGTTTAGGTCACTCTAAACATGATCTTAAATCAAAACCAAGGTCAACAAAACCATTTCCTAAACATCCCTTTCCAAAAAGTAAACGTGTTATACTTAGAAACTATCACGCCGTTCCTTGGAAATACGACACTCAAAACTAATTCAAAATGGGAAATTTCATTCCATTGCACATGTTTGGAAACACACCATTTGGGATGGCCATGAATGGAATGTTTAACCAAAACGGACCATGAGACAGTGGGGACTAATCGTTTGAGTTTTTGTTGTTTCTAGGTATGCATGAAATCCGCTCTAGAACCCGATGAATGGATCAAAGATAGCGGGTGTTCAAGACACATGATCGGAAACAAAGATCTCATTGCAACCTATGAATAAATTCACGGTGCCAATGTCATCTTTGGAGGTAATGACAAAAGAAATATCCGATAACTCTCTCTCAATAGATAATGTAGCACACGTAGAAAACCTCGTATTCAACCTACATAGTATCTATGACAACAAGTGAAAAGTCCTCTTTGAGGAAAATGGTAGTAAAATACGAAAATATGAGATAACATTAGCTAAAGGTGTTAGGAAAAATAACATGTACGTGATAAAGATTGATAAAACATCTAAAGATAAACTTTTCTCAACCACCATAAATGAAACTCAATTCTTAGGCATATAATTCTATATCACGCTAATACGAGACTTTTACAGTCTCTAGCGTCCAAGTACTGTGTTAGGAACTTACAAAAACTAAAATATGACCAACACTTTTGTGATGCTTGTAAAGTAGGTAAAGAAGTTCATTCAAGACATAAGACTAAAAAGCAAGTGTGTATATCTAGATGTCTAGAATTACTACACATGGAGTTATTTGGACCATCCGCCATACAAAGTTACGGAGGAAACTTCTACACGTTGGTCGTAGTGGATGATTTTTGAAGATACACTTGGACAAAAATTTCGAACACTAAAAATCAAGCTTTCGATCATTTTGAGACTCTAAGTAAGATATTTGAAAACCAACTAGGATGTCGTATAGTGTCAATCTGAACGGATCATGGTGAAGAATTTGACAATGAAGCGCAATTTTGAGCTTTCTGTGATGCCAAGGGCATTTCACATAATTTCTACGCTCCTCGAACACCTCAGTCAAATGGTGTAGTAAAACGTAAAAATCGGACTCTCCAAGAAATGAGTAGAACAATGCTTAATGAATCAACCTTACCCCAAAAGTTTTGGTGTCATGTTTTTTATACATATACTTAAAACCGGATTTTAATTAGACCATTTCTAGATAAAAATCCTAATGAGTTGTTTAAAGGTAAGAAACCAACCATAAGTTACTTTAGTGTCTTTGGTAGCAAGTGTTTTATTTTAAACACTAAGGATTATCTTACAAAGTTCGACCCAAAGTCTTACGAATGAGTTTTCCTTGGCTACACTCAAAATAGTAAAGATTACATAATGTTAGACAGACAAACAAACCATGTGTGTCGAGGAATCGTTGAATCTAACATTTGATGAGAGTCCACCTCCCTCTAAAACATAACCTTTGGTAGATGATGATTTATTTGAATCTAAAGCAATTGTAAAACAAGCTAGTATTGAGGAAAACAAAGGAAATGAACCATTAAATCTTTGACCCATCAATATTAAAGAGTAAAAAATTCATCCTTTGGATAATGTCATAGGAAAACTCAACGAAGTGAAAAGATCAAAATGAAAGTAACTTCTTTTGTTTTGTGTCTCATATTAAACCTAAAAATATTAATGAAGCTATACAAGACGAAAGTTGGACCATAACTATGCAAGAAGAATTAAACCAATTTGTAATTAGTGATGTTTGGTATTTAGTTCCTAGGCCTAAAAATCAAACCATAATGGGAACCGAATGTGGCTTTTCAAAATAAATTAAACGAAAATGATGTCGTATCTAGAAATAAAGAAAGACTAGTTGCACAAGGTTATAACCAACAAATAGGTATTGACTACGATGAGACCTTCACTCCGGTTGCTCGACTTGAGTCCATAGTAATTTTACTTGCTTATGCTTATGCTTATGACTTTAAAAAAATTCAAATGGATGTTAAAAGTGCATTCTTAAATGGGTTTATTAATGAGGAAGTGTATGTCGCACAACCTTTCAGGTTTAATGACTTTGAAAACCCAAACCACGTTTATAAACTTAAAAGTGAGATCTATGGTCTCAAGCAAACACCCAAAACATGGCATGATCGTCTTAAATCCTTTCTAATTGATAATGGGTAATCTATGGGTTTATTTGGTAATACTTTTTTCACTAAGAAAAAGGATTCACATATAATCATTGTCCAAATATATATGAACGATATTATTTTCGGCTTTACTTGTCAAAACCTTTGTAATAAATTTTATAAAGTTATGCATGTTGAATTTGAAATGAGCATGATGAGGGAACTAAACCTTTTATTGGGATTGCAAATTAAGCGAATGAAAGATGATATTTTCTTTAATAATCTAAGTATATCAAAGAGATTCTTAAGAAATCTGGCTTGGAAGATTCCAAAGTCATGCGTACACGAATGTCTTCAAAAAATAAGTTAACCAAAGATGAGATTAACGAATACGTTGGTAGTACTAAATGTAGAGGTATGATTGGCAGTCTACTCTACCTCACGGCTAGTAGACCCGACATTATGTTAGTGTTTGTCTATGTGCCCACTTTTAGGATAACCCCACAGTCTCTCATCTTTAAGCCATTAAACGAATTTTTTGTTACGTCAAAGGAACCACCCATCTTGGGCTTTGGTATCCCCAAGGGCACAAGAATGGAAACAATTGTCTATGCTGATTCAGATCATGCCAGTGACTATGTCGATATAAAAAGTACAAGTGGTATATGTACATTTGTTGGTTGTTGTCTAACCTCATGGTTATCGAAAAAGCAATAGGCTCTTGCTATCCCCACTACCGAAGTCGAGTATGTTTCGTCAAAAAAGCATGTCAACGCGTTGTGGATGAAGCAAGCGTTTGTCGAGTATGATATCAAGCTAAATGACATCACAATCCTTTGTGATAACAAGGGTTTTATCGATCTTAGCAAGAATCCCGTTTAACACGCATGAACCAAACATATCGATATTCATCACCACTTTCTTCGAGACATCTGTTCAAAAATGGGAAAATCTCAATCGAGAAAGTCTCATCGGAAGATAACATCATCGACATTTTGACAAAACCTCTTAAGAGAGAACCATTTAACCTTCTTAGGATAGGTTTAGGATTAATAGAAATGTCATATTAGATCTAACTCTTACTAGAAATTCTCCAAATATCCAAAATGGTCACAAAGAACCGTGGACCCTTTTGACAAAACGGGCAGACCCCTTCTAAGGGTGCCGCCAAATCCTCGGATCTCTGACCCTGACAGTTTTTGTACAATTATTACTCCACTCTTTCATAAAAATTATTACCTCTTTCTTCTTCACCCCTACAAACGAAAAGCACACATGACCCACCAAATCAAAACTATTTTTTCAAGGTATGCTTTTATCCTCTGTGTTGCTAATCATCGTTGTAAGTAAAAATCACTCTCTATCTTCTTCTTAATCTAAGTCTCGGGTTTAATTTCAAGTGCACAAAGCTGAATTGTAGATTTCTCTAAACTATTCATTACTAGTTTAAATTGATGGAATACATGTTGTTTTCAATCTATTGTAAACATGATTCCTACTTGCATTGCATTACGATCCATCGCCTTACTAGGAATCCCCAATACATATGTTTTTCTCAAAATCCTTCTCAATATCTAGGACATATCAAAATCCATATTTCATTGTTATTACAAAACAAAAACGATGTTTTTATCATGGAATTTGGTCTCATGAACGGTAAAGGAGGTGCATAACTAGTATGCACTTACGGGTACGTTTATTTAAAGATATATCAATCATTAGGAGCATTTGGGTTATCTCAAAAATTTGCATAAAATCCTTGTAAATTCTTCTTTTCTTATTTTCATTGAGTCGAGATAACCGTACCTCCACATAGTCTTAATACAGTCACACACTAGGACAATATGCCACTTTGTCGTATTTTGTTAATTTGGCTTAATGTTATGTCTTTTAGGATTGAAAATGCCTTCTGCTGATACTCTTGATCATAAGGACACCCCATCTACATGCCTAGACTTCATAGAACAAAAAGAGTTAGAAGTTAGGTACTTCCATGAAGGACGTATTATCGATCACTCTTTCCTTGACAATATGAACATTAGATAAACCTTCTCTAGGATTAACTTTAGTTGCCTTCTAGAAATAGATAAGCAAATATGTCCACACTTTGTTTTGTAATTCTATATCTCGGTTAGGGTTAGCCATGATGATGAAGGTGTCTTGCAAAATACACGTTTAAGCAAACAAAAACCTCTATACATTCAATCTTTGGTAATTTGCAAACATCTTGAGACTCCCTTGTGAAGGAGCTTGCATTTATTCTGACACATAGTCACTTGATGCCCTGGAAAGGAGAAATTATCCCGAAAATCCTCACCATCTCTACTACACATGTTTGGTTGATCAGGATGCCATAAGAGATATATTATACCTACATAGGATCTTAACTACTCGTGTTAAGAAAAACGATGAAGATATCACGCGTGATTCTCATGCTATAGAGTTGAAGGAGCTTAAGGACAATGTTGAATCATAAACACGACTTGTTAGATCGTTATTATGACTCATATAGGATAATACAACAATGAAAATATGAATTTACATAGCGGAAATAGCGTAATGATTAATGTTATTGAACAAGGTTTTCTTTATTGATAAACTAAAAACTACATTGATGTTGATCGCACATCTATGCTAACTAGCACATACACACGTGTGTTTCTAACTCTTAGACTCTCATTGGAGAGTTCTAATTCTATGGGATACTAAAACTAATCACCATGCCTCTCTTTATATAATAGAGATGCTAGGGTTTAAAAGAATGCCTAGCTTTCATAAGAACCTAACTTAATATTTTACAATAAGTCCTTGTTATTTCATTAGTCTTCATTTGTGCTCTTATATTTTTCTAATCATCAAATCTAAATTCACAATAGATAAGTATAAGAAGTAGGAGAAGATCATTAAAGGAAATGCCAGTTGCTTAGTTGAAAACCATGATCATATCAACGCATGTACCAACTACATTCTCTATTTCTTAGAGAACCATACTCTTTTCAACTTAGCCTTCTACATTTTCAATTGGATGACACATGTACATGTTCCTTCTTTGAAGAAAATCGTTCTTTCCTATGGGATGCTTGTCACGAGGCTATACAACCATATCGCGTCAATTCTAGTGGATACACAAGGTCGTAGTGCTACATGTGGACTTGTGGATCATGTTAGGGTACCCAATAGTGATGAACATGTGAGAAGGACAATAACCACCAAACGCCCTCATCCTCTGACTAGCTCCTCGTCCTCGGCTAGCGATGACGACGTACTTCCTAGTTCTAGATTTCTACATCTTGAATATCCTAGAGAGCTTAGGGAAATTCTGGATGCATCCGAGGAGTTCAAGAAAACGAAAGGAATGTTCAAGTTCTTCGAGGAGTTTTTGATGAAGCTCAACAAAAATTTGGACAAGAAGTAGGTTGCAAGGTAGTGTTTGGTACAAAGTAAAACAATGGTGAATTGTATTAGTACATGTTAAACTTGATTTTCTATTTCTATTCTCCCAACAATGGTTATGTATGATGACTAGTTGGTTATTACATCTATGAAAATGATAGCATGGTAAATCTCTATCTCTTCAATCTCATCTTTATATGATTTCTTTTTGGTTGATATGTGCCCTATCTTGGTGCAACAAATGTTGAGCCACACTTTCTTCCTATTTTGTTTTGGGTCAAAATCACGAAAAATTCTCTCTGTCACAAAAACCCACGGATCCCAGACCCCTTTCAAAGGGGTTCGTGCGTTGTGGAAAAAGGTTTTGTGGGTAAACTAAATTTATTTTCATATTTTTTAAATTTTGTAAAATTAATATTATTCTTGCCCAGGTTCCACGGACCCCTTAGGGGTAACGGGAGGACCCCTTAGGGGTAACGGGAAGACCCCTTTAAAGGGTGCCACCAGATCCATGGATACGTGCACGCTTTTGGTATTTCTCATCGTCACATTTGATTAGTTTGACTTTCGTTTTGGGGGTTGCATGCATTAATCACCCATACTCATTTCTCTTAAACAATTTTCAATGGTTCACCATTAAATTTTCTCATTTATCCTATCTTAATTTCTTCTCCTCATAAACCCCCTTCTTCTACATGTATTTCTCACCAGAATGTCCAACTACAAATCTCTACATTTTCTCTATCAACCACCACTCTTTCTAATGGCAAGATCACCCAAAGCTTCCTCTAAGAGTAATGTGTGAAAAACCCTTCGCATAAGGGTTCTCCCTTGTTGCTTTCCAAGCCCTATTCACTCACCAACTATAACTTCTTCTCCACTAAGTATCTCTTCTCCCATTCGATAAGAAATCCTCAAAACCAAGGAGAAATCTTCGCAACTTTTGCTCATCTCACACACCACCACCTACCAAAACACCCATTGCTACAACTCCACCATCGGCTACCACACATTCACCTCTCATTATATCCAATATCCTTCTCGAGCCACCACTATCCAACCCGTGGATCTATTTTCCACTCCACCTTCTTCACCTCAGCCACTAAATGTGAATGATGAGGATGCACCATCTAGACCTTCCGCACCATCTACTTCTCCTATTCCAACTCTATCAATGTCACTACCACCACCTCGACAATGTCACTACCATCAGCACCACCTTACCATGAGCCCCCTTTAGGGACAAATTTTCTTTTCCCTCCGGGGACTCTTTATACATACCCTCATTCATGAGTTTAGATGAGTGCTTGTGGATTGAACCACCAAATTAATACCCTTTCAAATCTCCTACAAGTTTCATTCCTTCTCCGGCTATGAGACAACATATGAAGGAACTTGATTACCTTCATTCATTCTCGGATATGATCCAAAGCCATATTCTTGAAGCTCAACGTCTTCAAGATAGGGCTACACTACCACCTTCTCAATCCTCTAACCACCATGCTACCACTTCTAACCACCATTCCACCACCTTAAATGTTGGGAATCTAAGTTTTTTAGATTCCCTGATCATAGATTTAAACATAATTAAGCTGTTAAGATAGTCCCTTGCATGTTCCTAGGAGGCAGGCAAGTATCGCAAGACTCACAGAGATCCAAGTCCATGTGAGCAACCTCAGAGGATTCAATGTCAGAGACATTGTCAAGGAAGTCAAAGATTACTTGAAGACATACTCATTGGCTGTGATGGATAACAGCCAAGATGTATCAAGGACTCTGAGGGGTTGAGGGTTAACAGGGGTGGCAATACCCTGTTAACACTCAGCACACTTTGGACATGCCATTTGTGTGTTCGAGACAATGAAGAAAAAGGAAACTGTTTCAAGAACTGTTTCCTTAAAGCATAATGGCAGACTACCAAGAATAGAAGAGCATCATGTGACTGATGTCTGAAAAGTGAAAGTCTTGTGTAGTCATCATCAAGTACTATTTAGGTCAACCTCGTATCACTATAAATAGGATGTGTATCCAAGCATTAATGTTTAACACTTTGAGTATTTTCATAACATTAATGCTTTGAACTTATAGAATCAAACAGCTGCGACTGTATTCATAAGTTAAGGTTTATAGTTGTTCAAAGTGTGCACAACACATTGTCATCAAACGGTGTTATCCATAACACTTGTAATTCTTTATTATACAATAATAAGATTACGTTTGAAAAGTAATAACTTGTGTTGATTAGCTAAGTTTAGGGTTTCTAGCATTGATTAGGGGCTTTCAATTGGTATCAGAGCGGTGTTTGATATTAAAACCTTCAAGAAACATCGTTCTCAATTTTATAATCAAGATCCACCATGCCAGAAACTTCTAACCCACCACATTCACCTTCTGCAACACCATCTTCACCAAGACTCACCCCTCCTCCCAATGACGATGATCTACCCCAACTTCTTGACTCAAGAGGTGGATCACATGTCACAAGTGTACCAGTCTTTGATGAAGAAGATTTTGCTAGCTGGAAGAGTGGCGCTTACCTCCACTGAAGAAAACCCTCTTCCCAAACCTATTAAACAATGGACTCCAGCTGATAGAAAATTGGCAAACCAAGATAAACGTCTCAAAAGCTTCATCATATCCTGTCTTCCCAAACACATCATGAATTCTGTCATTCAATGTCCCACAGCCAAGCAATTGTGGACAGACCTCATCCTTGGCCATGAAGGACCCTCTGAAACCAGAGAAACAAAGATTCAGGCTCTCAGACTTCAGTTCAATGCTTTCAAATCACTTGAAGGTGAAAAGGTTCAACAAACCTATACAAGGCTGAAGATTCTTCTCAATGACCTAGCAATGAATGATGTCACCATAGGTCAAGCTGAGATTAATGTCACATTTGTCAACAGCCTTCCAAGAAAGTGGCTGAGTATGAATCAGACTCAGAGCGCAAATAACTCAATCAAGAATGACACCTTATCTCAGCTTTATGGAAAGTATAATTATGAAGAAGGGCTGATTGATACTATTTACAAGTCAGAGACTGAAAGATTTGTAGTTCAAGGAGCATCTTCCAATGCCTTGATCTCTGCACCACATCCTCATGACAGCGACTCTGATGTTGAAGAAGACACCCGTAGCAGCCAAGAGTTCTTAACAGACCTTAATGCAGAGTTTCATGAAAGAGCCTTGGTAGCCAACCAAAGAAGATTCTTCAAAAGATCAGGGAGAATAGGATCAGCTAGTAAACAAACTGACAGATCAAAAGAAACTTGCTTTGCCTATGGAAAGCTTGGACACTTCCAAAAAGACTGTCCTTCCACCAAGACATCCTCACCTTCCTATCCATCATCTTCCTCCAAACATTACAAGTTCAAACAACACAACAACTCATCTCACCAATCCAATTCATCAGAAAATGAGAAGAAGGATTAAAAAAACAAGTACAAGGCACTTAAAGCTGAGTTAGAACAGATGAATTTGAAGCTTGAAGCTCTGTCTAAGAAGAAGGGAGGTGATAAAAAGACAGAGAAAGGGTTGGAAGCTGAAGCTTATGATTGGAATGATGAGCCACTGACTTCAGATGAGGAAGATACTACTAGAGTCAGGGCTTTCATGGCTATAGCTGAGGATGAACCAGCTGTTGGAAAAGGTGATGCAAGATCAGGACAATGGGTTGACATCACAATAAAAAAGGTACACAGGCTTTTATCTATGTCTGATAGTGATGAACGCAAGCATGTCCTTGATTACACCATTGTTGATTTACACTTTGTTGAGGAACAAAGAAACAACCTACTTGATAAGTTTCACTCTGTTAAAACTGAACTGCTAAATGCTAAATCTGAATGTGAAACTCTCAGACGGGTAATTTAGAGAAAATATCCCTTCAAAATGAAGTCACTAGGTTAACCTTGAAAAACATTGCCTTAAATGATCAAGTATCTGAATTAAACAAGGTTATTGAAAAATGGTTGTGTGTTAGGTTCACTATAGATCAATTGATTAATGATGAACTGCCTGCTGACATTAAAAGGGATATATCTGCTAAGAAAAATAAGCTGAGAATTCTCACCAAACCCAAAGACATTGTCTTCAACTCTACAGAGACTATTCATATGTCAGATACCACTTTGACTGATGACCCTGTCTCTGAAGATGTGGCTGAATTACCACCTTTGCCCAAACTCTCTGGAGTTGAACCTAGCAGTTCCTCACGAGCTGCTAAGGGTGAACTTAGAACAGATGTTGAGAAACCACCAGCTAAAGTATTTAATGTGCCTGTTAGACAATCTGGTAAGCAAGTTGCTTTTAAGCATGTCTCAACTAAAGCTGTGAACAAGGTTGATCCTTCCACTGAAGAGCCTGTTGTCTCTAATGAAAGAAGTAGAACTCTTGAAACAACACATTAAGCCTTCCGCTGAATGCTCTACTTCTCGTGAACCTAAGTCTGTCCTAGGTGAACCCAAAGGGGAAAGGTTAGTCAAACCTTATTGCAATATATGCAAGAACTCACACCACATGACCTTTGATCATGATAGACATATGGCAGTTAAGAGAGCTCAGACACCCTCTAGGGATAGACAACAGGGTTCAAAAAGACTACAAGGAAACTACAGACCTTATCCTCCCTGTAAATTTTGTGGATTCATAGACCATCACTCAGACGAGTGTGGTGACTTCCCTGGGTGTGATATCTGTGGAAGTTTTACCCATGAGACAGCCAATTGTCCCTCCCATCGCCAAAAGTTCTACAGGAACACAAGAATTGCTAATCAGCAATTCAGGGAACCCACTGGAAAGTGGGTTCACCATAGGAACTAATCTGTTTCTATGTATCTGTGCAGAAACATCTCAAGGAATCGGTATGGTATCTAGACAGTGGCTGTTCTAGACACATGACATGGATTCAACAATACCTGCACAGATACTCAAAGGAGCCAGGTCCTAAAGTGGTGTTAGGAGATAACTCTTCAGGTGACACAGAGGGATACGGCTCAGTGAACTGCAATGGGATAACGTTTACCAGGGTTGCATATGTGAATGGTCTTAAACACAATCTTATTAGCATCAGCCAATTGTGTGATGCTGACTACAAGGTTTTGTTTACTAAGACTCAAGGAACCATATTCAACAAAAACAATGATGTTGTGCTTATTGCACCTAGAAGGAGAGATGTCTATGTCATCAACATGGCTGTTTGCTCTGAAGACAGCTCAAATTGTTTTCTTGCTAAAGCCTCTGAAAGTGTCAATTGGTTGTGGCACAAAAGACTGTCTCATCTCAACTTCAAGAACATCAACATGATAGCCACACAAAACCTGGTTGCTGGTCTACCTTCAGTGACGTTTTCTAAAGACAAGACTTGTTTTGCATGTGTCAAAGGAAAGCATCACAGGTCTTCATTCAAGACTAGGCAATCATTCTCTGTTGACAAGTGCTTACATCTCCTTCACATGGATTTGTTTGGGCCTGTCAAACCTCATACCATTAATCACAACAAATACACCTCGGTCATATTTGATGAGTTTTCAAGATACACATGGGTGTTCTTCCTCAGAAGGAAAAGTGATGCAGCTGATACCATCATGTCCTTCATCAGACAGGTTGAAAATATGAATGATGTTAGAGTCAAAGCTCTAAGAAGTGATAATGGTACTGAATTCAAGAATCATCAACTTGAATCTTTTTGTGATGAAAAGGGTATTTCACAAAACTTCTCTTCAGCTGGCACCCCTGAACAAAATGGTGTGGCTGAAAGAAGAAACATGACCTTGATTGAAGCAACCAGAACTATGTTGAATGGTGCAGCCTTGCCAAAGCAATTTTGGGGAGAAGCTATTCACACTGCCTGCTACACACAAAATAGATCAATCATTGTCAAAAGACATGGTAAAACTTCCTATGAAGTTTTCAGAAAAAAATCTCCAGATGTCAGCTATTTTCATGTTTTTGGATGCCCTGTGTTCATTTACAACTACAGGGATAAACTTGGAAAATTTGATGAAAAAGTTGATGATGGTTTCTTCTTGGGATACTCTCCAACAGCCAAAGCCTTCAGAGTATTCAACATCAGAAGACAAGAAGTAGAAGAAACCTTTCATGTCAGATTCAAGGAAGATGATGAAGTCATATAGAGAACTGGAACAGAGGGTGATGAAATTGAGTTTAATGAAAATGTGTCCTTTCTAAGTGATGAATTCTCCGAACCCAGGCCTACCAGTCATCACCATCATCACTCCAACACTCTCACTCCTTATGTTCCTGCCTTTGACCCTTTGTCTACTCACAACATAGAAGTTCCTACCTCTAAGGAGCTTGATGAAGAAGAACCTCAGACCTCTTATAGTCCCTCTTCTTCTACTGCTATTGATGTCTCTCAAATTCTTTAAATCCCTAAAGAATCTCCTGCTGATAATGAACTTGTACCTCTTGATATGGCTGAAGTAGACTCTGACACTGAAGTAGTCTTTGAGAAAGCCCTCCTAGTCAGCAAGATGAAACTCAAATTGTACCAGCTGTCCCCATAAGTGTTCCTGTCATTGAGTCCCTGGCTCCTTAAAATAAGTGGTCAAGAGATCAACACATTCTTCTTGTCAACATTATTAGGGAACCAAATGCAGGGGTTACCACTAGACAGCGAATTCATGACTCAGAATCTGCATCAGCCAATGAATGTCTCTTTGCTGAATTTCTTTCTCAAATTGAACCTAAGAGAGTAGCTGAGGCTCTTGTAGAAGATGGGTGGGTAGCTGCTATGCAAGAATAAATCAATCAGTTCAAAAGGAACAAAGTATGGACACTAGTGCCAGCTCCACCTAGAAAGAATATCACAGGCACTAGATGGATCTAAAGAAATAAGATGGATGATATTGGAAACATCATTAGAAACAAGGCCAGGCTGGTGGCACAGGGGTATGCACAGACTGAAGGAATTGACTATGATGAAACGTTTGCTCCTGTTGCTAGACTTGAAGCCATCAGAATCTTCCTGGCTTATGCTGCTTATATGAACTTCACTGTGTATCAGATGGATGTTAAGAGTGCATTCCTCAATGGTGATTTGGCTGAGGAAGTGTATGTTAAACAACCTGAAGGATTTGAGAACAGCGAGTTTCCCAACCATGTGTACAGATTACACAAAGCCATGTATGGGCTGAAACAAGCTCCAAGAGCATGGTATGAAACTCTTTCTAATTTCTTAACTGAAAATAAATTTATCAGGGGTTCTATTGATAAAACACTCTTTACCTTCAAGGATAAGAGTGATTTCATCATTGTGCAGATTTATGTGGATGATATCATCTTTGGGTCAACAAATGTTAATCTTAGTAAACGATTTGCAAAATTAATGACCAAGAAATATGAGATGAGTATGATGGGTGAATTAACTTACTTTTTGGGTTTTCAAATTAAACAATGTCCTAAGGGAATTTCAATTTGTCAAGAAAAGTATGTTAAAGATCTACTTAAAAAATATGACTTAGCTGATTGTGCATCAATGAAATGCCCCATGCTTCCACCCAACAACTTGGGCCCTGATGAGTCAGGGGTCTCTGTTAATGAGACTTTATATAGAGGCATGATTGGGTCACTCATGTATCTGACAGCTAGTCGTCCTGATATCCAATTCTCCACATGTCTCTGTGCAAGGTACCAAGCTAACCCAAAAGAATCCCATCTAGTGGCTGTTAAGAAAATTTTCAGGTATCTCAAAAGAACACCATCCCTAGGTCTATGGTATCCCAAGGAATCAGGCTTTGATCTCAAGGCCTATTCAGATTCAGACTATGCTGGATGCTGTATTGACAGGAAAAGCACCTCAGGCAGTGTCAAATCCTAGGAGGAAAATTGGTTGGATGGAGTGTTAAGAAGCAAAACTCTGTGGCTATGTCTTCAGCTGAAGTAGAATATGTCGCTGCAGCCAGCTGTTGTGCTCAGGTGCTCTGGATGAAAAGTCAATTGACTGACTATGAAATTTTATATGACAAAGTGCCAATCTTTTGTGACAACACCAGCGCCATTGCCATCTCCAACAACCCTGTTCTTCACTCTCGTACCAAACACATTGATATCAGGTATCATTTTATCAGGGATCACATAATGAAGGGAGATATTGAGCTGCACTTTGTTCCCACAGAGCTGCAACTAGCTGATATTTTCACAAAGCATTTGGCTGAACCTTCGTTCAACAGGCTAGTTGCTGAGCTAGGGATGCTCAATATCTCAAAGCCTGTGGCTTGATAATAAATGTGTTCATTAAATGACTGATTCTATATTAAATGTTTTTCACATGAAACTATGTAGTTACTTTCCAAGTAAATGCAAAAAACATTCTCAATGTTTAATCATTTATTTTTCGAATAACGAGGAGACAAATAAGTTTTGAAAGGTAAAGGGACCCACATGAGCAGTCATTTTCCCACTTTGCATTAAATACGGTTGAATAACTGTTTACTTATTTGAATATATATTGTCTCTCGTCTCTCCTCACCCACCACTATTCTCATTTCACAAATCTATTTCTCTCTCTAAGTTCTTCTCTCTCTAAAACCATCCTCCATTTTCATTCTTCTTCGACCTTGAATCCATGGCTTTTCCCGTTCCCAAAGCAGCAAATGTTAACTTCGAACTCAACGAAAGCATCCTTGCATCAAACAACTCTATTGGATGGATCAAGGCTCCTAATGACACCTACTCAGATCTGGTTAACTTCATGCTAAATTGTGATGTTAGTGAAGCATTCACAAAATTCCCAACCACCTTCTACCAAGAATACCTTAGGGAATTCTGGTACTCCGCTAAAGTAGTTGATGACACCATAACCTTTAGCCTCTCTTGCAAAGAACACCCATTTGCCTTCTCACTCAAAGATTTCTCAAGTGTGGCTGGTCTAAAACATGGTGATGAATGCCTAAAGGTGGTTGATAAAAAGGCTGTTAAGGATGCCATGGCCACACTTAAACCCTTCCATGATGTAAACCCTGCTCTTACACCCGCTGAGGTCCTCTCGAAGTCTCCCCTGAAGATTAAGTACTTTACACCTATGTGGTGTGTCCTCTTCACCCACATTGTCAAATCCCTGGGAGGAATGCAGGGATCCCAAGATCAGATGTCCTTCAACCACCAATCTATAGCTTATGGGCTGATCTGGGGAGCTGATGTTGATGTAGGAAGCATTCTCTTTTCCAACCTTGTTGAACAGCTGAAGGGAAGAAACCAAGTCAGGGAAAAGAATATTTGCTATGTTCACTTTTTGTCGCTGATCTTTGAAAGCCTGTTGGGAGACAACTATCATAACTCTGCTCTGACTGCTCTGAAGCCTTATCGTATCACAGGTGCCATCTACAAAGAAATTGGAGCTGAAGATGTCCCTGTCACCTCCCATATGATGAACGTTGCTAACAAACAACCAATAGCTGAGAAGTCCTTGCTCCCTTCTTCTGAGAAGGTGATTACCTCTAGTGTGTCTGGCAAGTCTAAGTCTTTAACCTCTGGGCAGCACACTACGACGTCCAAGGCTTCTTCTGGCCAACAGCATAAGAAGAAGAAAAACCCATCTTCTTCCCACACCAAATCTGTTGCTAAGGCCAAGGGAAAGAAGACTATGAACCAAGACACCTACTCTGTTCCAGATACTCATGTGGAATCAGAGACTTCGGCTATCCAACAACAGGGGTCTAGCGTCTCAATGTCAGCAGAGACAACAGGAAACCAGCCAAATCCAGCTGATATCACACAGGTAATCAGTGTAAATTTTTAGAGGTTCACAAGCAGCCACTCTCAAACGTCTGTAGGTGAGAGTGGTGAAGTTAGGGTAATCCTCGACCCATAGAAGTCTGTCCATGTACTTAGAACTCTTTAATACTTCTGTACACCCTGTCTATGCACCAGAGAATGATTCATTTGTGTTTATAAAGCACCCCGATGACCCTGCACCCTCTAGACAGTATTCAGGCTAACAACAACCTGAATACACATATGTCTCAACCTTGATCAGCTGTACTTCACACAGCCTCTTGGTTCCCTCAGAAAAAGAATCCCAAAAGTTTTACTTTTAGGGGAGCTGAATAATCATCCTTAGCTCTTCTAGGGACAGCGTAATAAGACGATCTTAACCCTTAACTTTTCACCTTAAAAGAATCCCAAAGGATTTATCCTTTTCAGGGGGATCTGAATCACCACCCTCAGCTTTCCTAGGGGCAGCGTAACAGGCGACCTTAACCCACATATGTTTCACTCTTAAAAGAGTCCCAAAGGTTTCTTAACCTTTTGGGGGGGCTGAATGATCACCCTCAGCCTTCCTAGGGGCAGCGAATGGCGATCCATAAACAACATATGTTTCACAATCAAAAGAGTCCCAAAGGTTTTAACCTTTTAGGGGGGCTGAATAATCACACTCAGCTTTCCTAGGGGCTGTGAATGGCGATCATTAACCATATATTTTTCACACTTAAAAGAATCCCAAGGATTTATCCTTTGGAGTGGCTTAGTAATCACCCTCAGCCTCTCTGGGACAGCGTAATGGCGACCATTCCCCTTATTTTTTTCCCTGTTACTAATTATAACAACTTGCAGGCTGAAATTGTAGCCACTGAATCCCAGGTACAAAAAGACAAAGAGGCTGATGTACTCATTCAAGATCAAACAAATGACGAAGAGCCTCTGCTTAATATTGAAGAAGAAATGTTGTCATTAGTGGATGATGTTTCTCATCTTAAATCAATGCCTGAAGATGAAATCCCTAAGGGGATGTTTGAGGAGGAGGATGAAGAAGAAGAAGATGATCAACAATCTGTATCTCCTCCTAAGGAAATAGCTGTGTCCACTCCAGCTGAAAATAATACTTCTCCTCCCAAGGAAGCTGTTGTCACTCCCAACTCTGCTACCTCCACAACAATAGTCTTCCAACGCCCTACCTATGATCCAACAGCTGATTTTCTCATGTTTGATCATCCTGCCCAAACTAACTTTGATATTTTACCAAGGCGGGATGATTATGCTCAACAAAGCCTGAACATTCATAACCTTCAGCCTGTTCATCATCAATCTGACATTGAACGTTTATCAAGAAAGTTGGATGTGATCAAGTCTGAAATGCATAACTTCACTGTCACTTTTCCAGGGATCATACAAAAGGCTGTTGCTGAGGCAGTTACTGAACCCATCAAGGATGGTGCAAGAAAAGGTGTAGCACAAGGACTTAGTCACTTATCCACAAGAATCAAGGATGTAATTGACACAGAGGTCCCTGCCTTATTTCATGAACATGAGTTAACTATGCACAGACAGTTTGAAGCTATTCGAAACAGGCAATATCGTCATGCAAACTTCATTGTTAATCGAGTTCAAGGCAATACTAATGGAAACTGCAACCTTCTGCTGAAGATTGCCATGGCTTCAAGAAAAAGGCAACGTGCTATGGCTGCCTCTATTGAACAGATTGCAAGGCACTTTCAAACACGTTCATCCAAACGTTTGCGTAGATAGGATGAACGTGAGGGGGAGAAGGAACCAATACTTAACCTTGAATCTGCTAAACAAGGCTCAACCTCCGCTGACAACACTATATCACCTGTCCCCCTCCAAGTCATCACACCTGTTACCATATCTGATGATAAGGATAACACTCCGGGTGAGCAACAGAATCAAGATGGAGCTGATTCATCAAAGTCCCTGACTTTGGTTAATACCAGCGAGTTTGGGAATGATGGTGAACCAGCTGCCAAGAAGCTAAAGTTCACTGTTAGCTCCCTTCCCAAAGCAATACAAACTCAGGCTCAGACAGCGTTTATCAGAAGAGCTGAAGTTTTGAAAAACATGAGTGTGGAATCCTCTGTCTCGAAGAAAGGAAAGGAGATAGTTTTGGTTGACACATACACCAAACTAAAGAAGATAGTTGCGATGCTAGAGACAGGAGGATCCACCACAGACCTTTCCCAATTTTCAACCTTTACACCTTCTAATGAGAATCCTTTAACCCCTGAAGAAATAGAGAAACGGGCTAAGGAATTCAAAAGACTAAATGAACTCAAGACAGCCAAAGAATTGAATGAAGCTACTCTGAGGAAGATGACTCCACCTGAAAGGGAGAAACAAAGACAAAGGTTGAGGGAAATGGAAGTTAAACGCGCAGAGGCACTAAGAAAAGTCAAAGTTGATTATGATGCCTGCGTTAACAACAGGTATGCACCTGGCAAGATAACCAAGTTCAAATACACAATTCACAAATCCACCAACACCCCTCAGATGATCTTGTGGAGAGACAACCAATAGGGAAACATGAATGTGTTTGACGAATTCAGGCTAAAGACACTTGGGTTATCTGAATGGTTTAAACTTGAAGCCTTAGCTGCCAAAAGAAATGGACCGGCTAATTTTCTTCTGCTTAAAACTCTTAAGGCCAAGTTTACCTGGATCAAAGAAACGGCTGCCAAACTCAAGATAGATCCCCCACCACAGCTTTTTGAACAAGAACCCCCAAAGACTGGTAAGAAAAGAAGAAGAGTTTCCCAACTTGTTAAGGAAACTTTTGTCACAGATGATGTTCAAGTGGATGGAATGCACAGGGATTTGATCCTACCAAATGGTATAGTTGGCCCTGTTGATGGTCAGACATACACAGAGCCTGAAAGAGGAATGGCATTCATGAACAGAGCTTGCCAGTATGCATTTCAAAGAGAAGATGAGCTTGGCTTAGCATCAACAATTCAGTTGCTTTGTCACAAGAAGGGACTCAAGATTAACACAGAGTATTCCAAAGTTTTTGCAAAAGCTTTGCAGGCAGAATTGGATAATAGATTAGACTTAGCTGAAGCTGAAGAAAACATCAGAAATGATGACTATTGAAGAATTTCACAGCTCAATTCTACCTTCACATTTTATTTCATTTTTGTAATGTACTTGTAATTTTTCTTTAAGTATGAATAAAATCATGAGGTATGTTTGTTTAGATCTGTTATGAGTAAGAAGAAGTTGTTATCTCACTTATCTTAACTTAGATAGATCTAGCTATATTTATGTTTAAATAGGGGGAGATTGTTGGGAATCTAAGTTTGTTAGATTCCCTGATCATAGATTTAAACATAATTAAGCTGTTTAGATAGTCCCTTGCCTGTGCCTAGGAGGCAGGCAAGTATCGCAAGACTCACAGAGATCTAAGTCCCTGTGAGCAACCTCAGAGGAGTCCATGTCAGAGACATTGTCAAGGAAGTCAAAGATTACTTGAAGACATACTCATTGGCTGTGATGGATAACACCAAGATGTATCAGGGACTCTGAGGGGTTGAGGGTTAACAGGGGTGGCGATACCCTGTTAACACTCAGCACACTTTGGACATGCCATTTGTGTGTTCGAGACAATGAAGAAAAAGGAAACTGTTTCAAGAACTGTTTCCTTAAAGCATAATGGCAGACTACCAAGAATAGAAGAGCATCATGTGACTGATGTCTGAAAAGTAAAAGTCTTGTGTAGTCACCATCGAGTACTATTTAGGTCAACTTCGTATCACTATAAATAGGATGTGTATCCAAGAATTAATGTTTAACACTTTGAGTATTTTCATAACATTAATGCTTTGAACTTATAGAATTAAACAGCTGCGACTGTATTCATAAGGTAAGGTTTATTGTTGTTCAAAGTGTGCACAACACATTATTATCAAACGTTGTTATCCATAACACTTGTAATTCTTTATTATACAATAATAAGATTACGTTTGAAAAGTAATAACTTGTGTTGATTAGCTAAGTTTAGGGTTTCTAGCATTGATTAGGGACTTTCATTAAACCACCACACCTCAACCATTTCCTGCAACCCTAACATGTGTGAGCATTGCTTGTTTATATAAAACCACGTTTTGGACTTCCGTCAAGAAATGCGGTTCATCATGCAAGATCTTCCCGAAAGAATGAATGTCTTGTTCCACCCTCGATTATAATAGAGGAATACTACCTTGACATCTCTCTTGCCTTTGTTTTCATTCTATTAAGTTTTTAGTCGTTTATTTTTCTTTAAAATTTCTAATTTTTTCTTTACTTTTTGGGCCAGTCAGACACAGTTCTCATGGACCCATCCCAAGGGGTCTGCCAGTTCTAACAAAAGGGTATGTGGTCTCTGGTACTCAATTTTTATTTTTCTTCTTTTTGTATCATTTCTAAGTGTTCTACACATGATAATACATGTAAGTTCAAATTTTTACTGAAACTTGTATTCCTACATTGTGTTGTATCATGGATTGTATACTTTGTGTTGGGTCTCAACCGAGTGCAAAAATTATATACATGCTTTGGTTCAAGACTCTATGTCAGGTCTTGGACACACTATATTCTAACTTGTATGCTTATTCTATTACTCTTCTTTTGCAGATTTTCATTATCCATGTATCTCCCAGTTATTCTATCTAGGGGGAGTAGTAACTGAGGAGGGGGGTCTTATTCATGGAAACTTTCTTAACCATTCTATTTAAACTCTTCAAATTTACAAATCTTTAAAATTTCAAGCCTTTATCAATAATTGTTCTTTACAACCTTTTCATTTTGGTAAAAGAGGGAAGAATAGAAATGTAAATATTATTTCTAACAACTAACACTTTTGTTTTTAATTAAAAGTCAAAAATAAATTTGTGTTTTGTCCACAATAAAAAGGGGGAGATTGTTAATACAAATATCATCAAAAACAATATTTATATTCTCTAATCTTTAGTTAAGTTTTGTTAACGACAAAAGACAAAAATATTTTGTAATCATTAAAAACAAAACTAAGTCTTAGAAATAGCATCATTATATTTCTATTCTCACTTGAAATATTTTTCTCTACTTTTAAAACCACATGTTTTAAAATAATACAAACTAACATATAATACATTCTTTTATTCTTAAACATTTTATTTAAAAATGTTAAAACTAAAGTCAACACATTTGACTTCCAATGTCTGAACAAAATCTTGCAACAAATACAAAGGCATGGAATTTTGGTTAAGATATTTTCCATTAATAGCAAATCTTGTGTCAGACTCCACAGACCCTTTTTACAAAGGGGACAGAACCATTCGTAGGATGTTGTGGGATCCGTGGTTCTCTAACCCAAATAACTATAAATAGCAATGATCTCAACTGAGTTTTAAACACTTCTTAATCATCTTATTCTCTCTAAATTCTCAGTATATATATATATATATATATATATATATATATATATATATATATATATATATATATATATATATATATATATATATATATATATATATATATATATATATATATATATATATATATATATATATATATATATATGAATATCTCTCTTATCTAACTCGTATCTCTTGTGATTTAGATCTCTAATCTTGAAGATCATCACCTAGAAGTGTCTCAAAGCAATGATACTTCATTGCAAAGTTGTGTGTATGTATTAAGTATATCTTATACCTTCACCATTATTGTACCAAGCATTTTAAAACCTAGTGTGTAGTGTGGTTAGTATTTTAGTCCTGAAAATACGATGAAGAGAGTTGTTGTACACGTGTAAAATAACTCGACATTTTAGCTTAGGTGTCGGTAAATATTGTAAGCAACGTGTAAAGGTTTATCTCCACCGGTTAAGGGATAGTGTTTCTTAGTGGAAGTTGAGTTATCGAGTTGGATACTCGGGAAGTGGAAGTAGGGGCAAGATAAGTGAGATCGTAAGAACACTCAGAACCAGTAAAGTATATAGTAATCAGACAACTCATTCATGTCCCTAATTTATGTAGTATCCGTGAAGTCGGAGTAGATCCTTCAACTTTCATTCTCACTTCATTACTGGATATGAGGTACGGATATCCCGTCCTTCAATATAGACATTCCCTTCGTATGCATGATTAGGATTCCCCGTTTGCAGCCATCTGTTTTCCCAAGTACTTTTATGTTATTAAGTTTTTCAATAATACTGATGTTTATTTTAAAATGCCTGAGATATATACATTTCTCGTGGCGTCCCTTCAGCTTCAGTGGCCATTATCAGTATTATCATGTGGGGCGTATGGGTTCATCCTAGTTTACAGCTTACAGTTATCAGGTAAATGTGGTGTGTGGTCTACATCCTTCACAAAGAGTTGATCCCTCCTACCCAGACCAGTATAATGGGAGGTCACCCCTCTAATGCATGATGAGGTCACCCCTCTATGTATTCATGCCAGTTGATACTTTCATGACCTATATGGGCTCTTGGCAAATTAAAATACAGTTTTCAAATATAAACATAAGTTTTCAGATATGAACCAGTTTATAAAGCATATTCCAGGTTTTCCAAGACTTACACATATTCCGCTGCTTTTTAGTCCTTATTTATGTTTCAGTCATTCATACCATGTTATATATCCGTTCACTGAGCGTATCGCTCAGTCGTTACTTTTTCTTTCCATGTCCCAAAACGGCAGGTACCCAAGGACAGACTTGAGCATTTGGAGGACGTGCATAGGATGGAAGCTACCTCAGACTTCTTCTCTCTTTGCCTTCATATACTTATGCTTGCTTGGACACTTGTTTTGTCCTTCCTTATTTCATTTACTTTATTTATGTTTTGGTCTTACGTTTGGGAACCGATGTTTGATTCTGGTTTTCCCTTTTGGTCATGTATGTTTTAGGAGTTATTACCTTTCATGCTTTGATGATACGCCATAATTATCATGTAACGGACCACTTATCAAAGTGTGGTGTTACAATTATGGTATCAGAGCCCATTGTTCGACCTGTAGGATCTAAAACTTTACTTGTGACTAGTGGGTAGTCACCAAGAACTTCATATATTTTGGCATTGTTGTCTTCCATGTTTCTCATGCAATTTATCGTTCAGATTTTATAAGTTTTGACTAAGAAAAAGGTTGGTACAGGACCGGCCATACTTAGTCGCATGTACTTTTCTTTCATATTTTGTTTTGTGAACTGACCCATAGGCGCTCACACTTGTTCATGTCGGATTTTCTTTTGTGAACCGACCCATAGGTGTTCACACTTGTTCATGTCATATTTTGTTTTGTGAACCGACCCATAGGCGTTCACACTTGTTCATGTCAGATTTTGTTTTGGGAACCGACCCATAGGCGTTCACCTTGCTCATGTCAAATTTCATGCTTTTCAGTTGAATGTTGTTTTGTGAACCGACCCATAGGCGTTCACCCTTGCTCATGTCAAGTTTCGTCGAATATGTTTTCATATATCTTATATGCTATTCCATGCTGATTATGTTTTCATGTTTCATAAGGATAAATTGTGTCATGCTCCTCCATGTCAATCATGCTTTCAAACTCTTCAGTGGTGGACTTCTTTAAGCATGCCTTCATGATAGTCATTGTTGGATTCCAACAATTATGTCTTCATGATAGTCATTGTTGGAAATTTCATTGAATCATGTCTTTGTGTTTCCTCTTACAACTGGAATTATGTCTATGCTGGATATAACTAGACGACTATGTCGTTCTCTTCAGTTGGTCTAAGAACCATCTAAACTTTTACCTCATTAATCACGACAGATGTTTGATACAAGTACCGATCATCTCTTGTGTATTCATATGTACTCCATGTACAATATTCCATGTGTACTTCATGTACAACATTCCAGGTGTACTCCGTGTACCGTACACCGTGTGTATTGTTAACCGATTCTCAATCATCTCAGGCGTATTCTACTTGCCGATACTCTACCAGATGCCGATGCGGCTCATAAGTTGGAGATTTTACAAAATACTGATCCTGCTCACACATTGGAGACTTTACGAATGTTGATGCTGCCGATACCTTGGAGATTCCACAAGATGCTGATACTGTTCATAATATGAAGATTCTACAGAGCAAGGACGAAGACTATAGATTTGAAATTCCAGACAAGAATATACTCCACCCATCAGACGCTACCATCTCATTCTATGCCTTTACCTCCTCAGTTAAATGCCACACGTCACTCAGCTGTTTCTTTCAGCCAGAAGAGTGGGAAGCGGTACCCAGCCGACCACTCGGCAGAATAGTACATGAGTCACGGTCATGATAATGACCGTCATGAAACTGACAGACAAGTCGACAGTAACCGCTATTATAACAGCAACTAACCGATCCGCCAATTCTGATATTATGACCAAGATTTTTACCTTATTCACCTTCATATCTGGAGACACATGTCAAGACATCAGTCAAGACGTATGTCCCAAGTATAGTTTTTGAGGAGACATGTCAAGACACCAGTCAAGACACATATCATACGAATCTCTTCTCAAGGCACGAGTCAAGACTCATAACTCATGTATATCTTTTAAATCGGGCCCTCAGTAATTCAGGGTACCCTCCAAGAGGGTATACCCATTCTTTTGTGTCACATATGGAGCAGGCCACTAAAACTTCAAGTACCATCACCGGCGTATGGTTCATAATTGAGCACGTAGTATTCGTTATGTGTGGAAACAAAAAAACACATTCAGTGAGACCTGCCACGATTATATCGCGTATTCATATGTCAGCTTTTGTTTTAGATCATGTATTACCTACCTCCCATCCTAGAAAAGACCCCATTGTATCACCCATGTTATAAAGGTTTTCCTTTCAGTTGAAGACAAGATCCGTCTTAATAACTCCTGAATACATTCATTATTTTACTGCCAAAAAAATCAATACAAATTGTTTCTGCTTTACAAGCGGGTGACTTATTATTCCATTACATGCGAAGACTTTCTAGCTACCAGTTATGACCCGATTTCTGAAGTTCCTTAAATCCATGATCAGCAGATTATTCCAGAGTTTTTAGATGTAGTTTCAGAAATTCCTCCCTAACCACGAGATGAAGTTTAACATCGAGCTTGTTTCAAGGACATAACCTGTTTTCAAAACTCCTTATCACAGGACTTCAACTGAATTAAAAGAGTTGCAGGCTTAGCTGTAAGAGATGCTTGAACGAATTTCACTCGCCAGGTGCATCACCATAGGGTGCACCGGTTTTATTTATTAAGGAGAAGAACGGTAGCATGAGATTATGCATCGACTGCCGTCGATTTAAATAAATCACCATTCATGACCATTGTTCCACTTCACTTATTGACGAAGTGTCCGATCGACTACGGGGTGCCAAGCACTTTTCCAAGATCGATTTCCGATCATATTGCCAACAGTGGCGAGTGAAAAGCAGGACATGTCCATGACTGCTATTCGTACACGATTTGGTCATGCTAAATTTATGATTTTTTTTGGATCTTACGAATGCTCTAGCAACATTTATGAATTCGATGAATGGAATTTCCATGAACTTACAGACAAATTCGTTATTTGTTTTCATTGATGACATCTTGCTTCTCTCTAAGCCCAGAGAAGGGCACGAAGAGCATATTCGCATTATGTTACAATTCTACGACGGAAGAAACGTAACCCTAAAATTTCAGTACGAATTTTGGTGATTTCAATGACACGCTGAGTCACATTGTTCTCACGGCTAGTTTAAGCATGATTAAGCTTACGCGTAAAAGAGAGAATCCTACATTAAATTATGTATTCCGGAGGATCCTACGCTAAGAGAAGTCTAATTTACAGAAACTCATAGTTCCCCAAACTTCTAGGTATCCAGTTTCTACAAAAATGTATCATGATCTCAAACCACATCTGGGTGGAGGAGCATGAAATGAGATGCAGTTATGTTCATATCTGAGTACGTGACATACCAGCAGGTTAAGATAGAACGCCAACATGCTAGTAGTTCATTTCAACTAGCTTAAATTTTCAAAAAGAAATGGGACAAGATCCACATGGATTTTGTTACTAGACTACCATAACTCAGATGAAGATTCACGTACACATTCATTATTACGTTCACGTTCTTGTCTAAATTTACGATCTGCTTCCGCATTCACGTTCATGATACTGTTCACGTTCATGATCGTATTCTATCTTACGATTTACGTTTCACTTTTCGTTTTGAAAAGTTTTATAGAAAGCTTGGGAGACCAGAATCAAGTTTAATAAACTTTCCATCCTCAGACAGATGTTCCACGTCACTTTCCGCGTCTCGCATCATATTGTTTGGCGTTACCTCCTCAGTGATCTCCCATTCACGATATGTTTCACATATCATGTCCATTACACGTTTCTCATATCACGTTCACGACATGCCGCACGTATCACATTTACCATATGTTTCTCATATTACATTCACCATCTCCATGTATCACGTTCACAATTGTTCACGTATCACGATAACAATTGTTCACGTACTACGTTTCAGTATGTCTCACGCATCATTGCTCAGACGTTACAAATGTCAGTTATTCCAGGTTATTTTGCATCGTAACGTTTCATTTACCCTTGCACGATAAACTCTTACCCATTCGGTCAGATTCATGAGAATCTACCTTACGTTAATGAACCAGACACTTTTATGTATCGTCAAGTCAGGGTCATGAAGACCAAGATTTTCATTGTGTCAAGATATTTTGGAGAAACCGACTCGATCAGGAAGTCACTTGGAACAGAGGAGTACATCCAGATTTCTTATCCTTTTCCTTCCATAAATCAGATATGTTCTTTCAGTCACGTCATGTTCCATGTCCTCTTCAGCCATGTCAAGTTCCATGTCCTCTTCAACCATGTCACATTCCATGTTCTCTTAAGTCTTGTCACGTTCATGTCCTTTTAGCAACATCATGTTTCTAATTCGAGTAAGAAAGATCCATTTAGAGGGGAAGAATTGTGAAATCCGCAACATTATTATGTCTCTAATTCGAGGACGAATTATTCTTTTAGAGGGGAAGAGTTGTAAAACCCGCCTTAAAATCCATGAAACATTAATTATACGCAATCACAGATTTAATTAAAACATTACGTAATTTATAATTTATTTAGAATTTATTCAAGTATTAAGTATATTATTATTTATTCAGTAAAATAAATAATACATGTCAGATTTTAACACGAGAATTTAAAATACGAACACGTACGTTAAATATTAAAACACGAAATAGAAACAAAAAAACTTGTTAATGCAATGATGCCTAAAAACGTTACTTGCATTTTTTGGTCTCGTTTTGTTTTGATTACGACAAAATATAAAAACAAGCATTTACGAAAACAACAATAAACGAATTCTTGAGTTCAAGTATTTTTTCATTTCATCCATTATCACTTAAGGTATGAACAAACAAGTTTTCATCTTAATTAAGTGATCAAGGATTTAAGTTTTCTTAAAACTCACAAAATGTGACAAAGTTTTTTAATAAACTTTATTTTTTAAAAAATGTTTTATTAAATTAAATATTTGAAAATTTAAAAATGGCATATTCCATTTGGTTTCAGCATATCCTTTGAGATAACTATTCCACCAGATGTGACTACCCCCCTAAACACAAAAGGGAGCGGAGTCTACGAGCACAGATCCTTAAAGGTCTATGCGGTCCCTTATCGATAAGGCACCGCGGGTACCAATAAGGAATCGCGTTCGGATATGGCCGTTGGACTTTTGTCCTATAAATAGTGGACCATTCTCAGATTTTCTATTCACCGTTTTGGCACACAAATTTCCAGATTCAAACATACTTCTTAAATCATTCAAATCCTTGATTATTTGGTTGATTACTACTTGTTTAGAAGTGAATCTTTCTCCTCCCATCTCTTCCTCTCCAATTGCAAAGAGAAGAACACTTTCATCCTTGAAGTGTTGAGTCTACCTCAATATCTATTGAAGATCATGTTTTATTCATTCATTTTAGTTGTGTTGTGTCGATCCAAGTAGTTGTGTTATTTGGAAGTTGTGTTGTGAAGATCCAAATAGTTGTGTCTATTTGGAAGTTATGTATGTAGTAGGGTTAATACTTAGTCCTCAAAGTATATTGGTGCAGATTGGTCCTAGTTAAGATTAGGGCTCGACTTTTAGCTTAGAGTCAGAAATTGGTTAAGCGATGTTGTGTACGGTTTCTCCACCTTAAGGAGTTTGTTGATTAGTGAACTCTCGAGTAAGGAGTACTCGATGAGTAGAGTAGGGACGAGGAGTGAGCTTCGTTGCCGAACTACTATTCTTGGTGTTTGGTTTGATCTTTGTTTTCCTTATCTCGTTACATTCATTATTCTTTAGTTGTATATACTTGTGATTATTAGTTTAGTTTCACTATCCCTTGTCCATATTGTGTATAAGAAGATTTCACATAATTGCTCAAGCCTACGTTTTTTAAAAAGGATGTTTGAAAACCCTCTTTTAACAAGTAAATTTTAAGAAACTATTCAACCCCCCCCCCATTCTAGTTTCTACAATTGGTATCAGAGTGTGGTTGCTCAAGCATTGAAAAAATATATTGTATTTTAAAACTTGAATCGATCTACGGATTCCAACAAGTACCTAGAAGGGCAATCTATGCAAAGATCACCTCTTTTTGAAATTGATAGTTTTATTTATTGGTAAAACAGATTTGAGACTTATGTTAAATCAAAAGATTTAGATATTTAGCATGTTATTACCAATGGTGACTTTTTGCCTTATCAATATAATGAAGTTTCCAAAAATAAAGAGTTAGTAACTTTTGAAATTCTAACGATGACACTAAAAAGAAACTTGCTAAAAATAATGAGGCTAAAATGGTGATTTATAATGCTTTACCTAAGAAAGAGTATGAAAGGATATTAATGTGTAAAACCGCTAAAGATATTTGGAATACTCTTTTAGTAACCTACCAAGGTAATATCCAAGTCAAAGAAAGTAAAATCGATATTCTTTGTTCAACAATATGAACAATTTGCCATCTTAGAAGATGAAACTATTGATAGTGCTTTTGATAGATTTAATACCATTATTACTAGTCTAAGATCTCTTGATGAAGGTTTTTCTAGCAAGAACAATGTTAGGAAGTTTCTTAGGGTTGCATCCAAAGTGGAGAGCTAAAGTCACGACAATTGAAGAATCAAAGGATCTCACTACGTTATCACTTGATGAACTTATTGGCAACTTAAAAGTTCATGAAATGAAAATTTTGAAGGACACGGAAATGGTGAAAACCAAGAGTGAAAGAAAGTCTATAGCACTTAAAGGCAAGAAGGTGCAAAGTGACCATGATATCTCTTCCTCGGGAAGTGATGATGAGGAATATGCTATGGCGATTAGATATTTCAAGAAGTTCTTCAAAAGGCGAGGTCAACATGTTAGACAACCTAGCAACGACAAGAAGCCAATTTCCAAAAACCGATATGTAAAGAATGACAGTGGTGATAGGAAATGTTTTAGATGTGGTGATCCAAACCACTTCATCGGTGATTGTCCCAAGCCATCTCGCGAGAAGAATCACACGGCCTTCGTTGGTGGTTCGTAGAGCGATAACGGTGAAGAATGTGACAATAATGCTAAAGACGAGAAGTGTCTAATGGCTCATTCTTCTAAAGAGGTACATTCTGAAACCGAATATTATAGCAATGATAGTTCTTCACTAGATAACTTTGAACTAGAAGGTCAATATAACAACCTATGGAAAATAAGTTTAAATTTTATTGAAAAGAACAAAGAGCTAAAATCAACTAGGACCAAGCTTGAAAATGAGATTAGTGAGCTAAGAGATAAATTAGCTAAGCTTAAAAAAAATAAGGAAGTTGATTTAGGTTGTTTAAATTGTGAAGACCTTAGACAAGAGAATGAAGATCTCAAGAGTACTTCCATTAAATTGGAAAAGTTCGTAAAAGGTACTAGTGCTCTTGATGACATGTTAAATGAGCAAATTCACACTAAAGAAAGACTAGGATTAGGTTTTAACACAAATGAAGCATCCATTAATAAACCTAAACAAGTTAGTTTTTCAGAAAAAAGACCCTCTGTCCACGGATCACCAATCTATGGCGTGGTTCCTTATAATTATGGAACCGCGGGGCCTGATAAGGAACCGTGGACAGAAGAACGGATTCTTGAAAATTCTCAACTTTCTGAAAATCCTATTTTAGGTAAAAAAAAGTGAAAACAGCTTGTAGTTAACAATGTTGAATTACCTATAACTGACAAAAAGGAACTTGATAAATTCTACAAGCCTTTAAGTAAACCTATAATGGGAATGAGAAGTTCTTCAAGACAATCATCTACTCCTCCAAGAGTACGTAATGATTCAAGGCCTAGAAATAGAACACCAACACCTATAAGAGATGATCACTCGATGTCAAGACCTAGAAATAGGACACCAACACATCAAAGAAATGATCACTTCAATTCAAGACCTAGAAGTAAAACTCCAACACCTAGAAACAATAATAACTCTAGGTCAAGATCAAACACTCCTAAGAGAAACATTGTACATCACAATAATCATAAGAATTGTTACAATAATTGTAACAATTGCCAACAATGTTTTTCTCCGTGGGGCATGTGTCCTCCATTCATGCATCCCAATCAAATGCAAGGGATGTGTGGAACTAAGAAATTTGGTCCCATGAGATATTGGGGAGCAAATGTTTGATCTTGTGTGTTGTTACATAGATATGCTTGGGAATGGATTTGGAGCCCGACGACTGGATTACGGATAGTGGTTGTTCTAAACACATGACGGGTAATAGAAGTTTGTTCCCTACCCATAAAGCATATAATGGAGGTAACGTCACTTTTGCTAGTAAGCTACGTGGTAACATCATTGGTAAAGGTACGGTTTCTCTTGACTCCTTGACCATCAAAAATGTGGAACACGTAGATAATCTAGGGTTTAATCTTCTAAGTATAGATCAAATTTGTGACATTAAGTGTAAGGTCATCTTTTCGGAAAATAATAGTGAAATCGTAAAAGATGGAAAGATCATTAGAAAAGGTGTTATAAAGAATGGGCTTTACGTCATGAAGGTCAGTAGGAAGTCAAACGAAAACTTATGTCTAGCGACTTTAGATGATGGTTCCACTCTTTGGCATAGGAGATTAGGTCACACTAATATGCGTTTAATTCAATCTTTAGTCTCTAAGGAGTTGGTAAGACATCTCCCCAAGATTAAGTTTGATAGTCACTTTTGTGATGCTTGCAAAGTTGGGAAGAAAGTTCACTCAAGTCACAAGGCCAATAATTTGGTATCGACCTCTTGGTGTCTAGAGCTCCTACATATGGATCTATTTGGACCTTCCGTCATACGGAATTATGGAGGTAACCTTTATACCCTAGTTATAGTTGATGACTATTCTAGATTCACTTGGACTAGATTTTTGGCTTCTAAGAATGAAGCTTTCAATCATTTCGAAACCTTTAGACGAAGATTCAAAATCAACTAGTATGTTCAATTGTCTCTATTAGGACGGATCATGGTAGGGAATTTGATAACGAAGTGCAGTTTGGTGTCTTTTGTGAAGCTCATGGTATTACTCATAACTTCTCGGCTCCTCGCACTCCACAATCAAATGGGGTAGTTGAAAGGAAGAATAGGACTATCTAAGAGATGAGTAGGACAATGTTAAACGAGCAATCTTTGCCTCAAAATTTTTGGTGCAATGCCATGGACACATCAATCTATATTCTCAACCGAATTCTTATTCGACCTTTTCTAGGAATGACCCCTTATGAGATTTTTAAAGGTAAGAAGCCCTCATTAGAATACTTTAAGGTGTTTGGAAGCAAGTGCTCATTCTCAACACCAAAGATTACCTTACTAAGTTCGACCAAAAGTCGTACGAAGGTATCGTTCTAGGTTATTCTCAAACTAGTAAAGCCTACATAGTCCTCAATAGAACCTCGGGTGTAATCGAAGAATCACTCAACGTGACATTTGATGAAACCCCTCCTTCATCTAAGACACCACCTTTGGTAGATGACGACTTAGTTGAATTAGACATAGTTAAAGCCAAAGAGGTTAGAAAATTAGGTGTTGAAGACTTTAATGTTGAAAAGGGAGTAAACATTAGGGAGTCTAAGAATCATGCTCTCGATAACGTCATAGGCGACTTAAATCAAAGGACCCTAAGATCTCAAGTCCAAGATCAAAGTAAATTCTTTTGTTTTGTCTCAATGATCGAACAAAAGAATGTTAAAGAATCTTTGACGGATGAGAGTTGGGTCATCGCCATGCAAGAAAAATTAAATCAATTCATTGCTAATGACGTTTGGGAACTTGTTCCTCCACCTACAAGTACTACCATTATAGGAACCAAGTGGGTATATAGGAATAAGTTAGATGAGAACGGTGTTGTGACTCGTAACAAGGGTGTCTCGTAACAAGGCTAGACTTGTAGCTCAAGGCTACAATCAACAACAATGGATTTATTATGATGAGGCATATGCACCGGTAGCAAGGTTAGAGTCCATTAGGATCCTTTTATCTTACGCTTGTGCATTAGATTTTAAGCTTCAACAAATGGATGTAAAGAGTACGTTTCTTAACGGTTTGATCAATGAGGAGGTATATGTGGCTCAACCTCCCGGTTTCATTGATTTTGAGAAACCGGATCATGTTTACAAGCTTAAGAAAGCTCTTTATGGTCTTAAACAAACACCCAAAGCTTGGTATGATAGACTTAAAGCGTTTCTTGTAAAACATGAGTATACCATGGGGATGGTAGACAATACACTCTTTACAAAGAAGAAAGGCTCTCACCTCATAATCGTACAAATATATGTTGATGACATTATATTTGGTTCAACTTGTCAAAGATTGTGTGATGACTTTGCCAAAATCAGGCATGACGAGTTTGAAATGAGCATGATGGGTGAACTTAACTTCTTTTTAGGACTCCAAAATAAACAAATGGACGATGGTATTTTCTTTAATCTATCTAAGTACGTTAAAGAAATGCAAAAGAAATTTGGATTAGAATACTCTAGACCAATGAAGACCCTTATGGCCTCGGATACTAAACTCATCGTAGATGATGATTGTGAGTCGGTAGACAACACCAAATATAGAGGTATGATTGGTAGTTTGTTGTACCTAACGGCAAGTCGACCAGATATCATGTTTAGTGTTTGCCTTTGTGCTCACTTCCAAGAGGCTCCCAAAACCTCTTATCTTGAAGCGGTTAAGCGTATCTTCCGATACATTAAAGGCACTATACATTTAGGATTATGGTATCCTAAAGGGACGGGCGTAGAAACCATAGTATACGCGGACTCGGATCATACGGGAGACTATGTGCACCGGAAAAGCACTAGTGGAGTTTGTACCTTCATGGGTTTTTGTTTAACTTCTTGGTTCTCCCAAGAAAAAAACCGCTCTTGCTATATCCACCACAGAAGCCGAGTATGTGAGCGCCGGTAAAGCTCATCAACAAGCTCTATGGATGTAGCAAGCGCTTGTTGATTACGGGATTTCACTTAATGATGTTCCCATCATGTGTGATAATAAGGGTGCAATAGACCTTAGCAAAAATACCGTGCAACACTCGTAAACCAAGCACATAGAGATTCGCCACCATCTCCTTAGGGTTAATGTTCAAAAGGGGAACATTTCGATTGAGAAGGTGCTCTCGGTAGAAAACTTAGCCGACATCTTCACTAAGCCACTTAAGAGGGAACCTTTTAATTACTTGCGTCTAGGTCTAGGTTTATAACATATTCCTTAATTGCATATTTCATTTATCGAGTCTTTTTCTATTTTAAGTCTTTTCATTCTTTGAGTCATTGAGTCTCTTAAACTCCTTTTGAAAAATTCCACTTCTCTTTTTCAAAATTCTCAAAGTTCTTACAAAAATGGTCGAGAAATATTTTTGCATTGTTAATTCAATCTAAAAACGTTTTTCATAGCTTCTTGCTATTAACAACGAGCATACATAACTCATATGTATGGGTCTCTCAAATATAGCAAGAACGATAATGAACTATGGAGGATCATTGTGTCATGACTATATGTCTAGATTAACACACCTCCAACATCGATTTTATTTTTAATCCATGTTTTTTGGTCTAAATCTTGTTTGATAAGTTCTTGTGTGTTCTCTGTGTCTAAAATTATTTAGCATGTCTCTATGATTAGTTAGACTAGAAACTTAGGATTTGTTGAATTGGAAAATTCTCCTTATCCCCCAAAACACACCCTCTGTACGCAGATCTCCAAATATCCCGCATGTCCATATATATATGGCACTGTTGGTGGAGATAAGGAACCGTGGCCAGAACCTTCAGATTTCGAGTTTTCTGTAACTCCAAATTTGCTCCAACACTTTTTGGAATCTTTGGTTCAAACCTTTGACCATCTCAAACGTGTCTTGTGCTTTCTTTATTTAACCCTAAGCATTTTGCATCCTTTCTCATATCAAAATGTCTTATTCACCTAATGAAAGCCTTGATTCTCCTCCATTTTCCCCAATCTCTTTCAATCCAAATTCACCCAAGAACACTCAAAATCACATTTCTTCTCCTTCTAAGAATGTTGATTGTGGAACCTCTACCTTTCCACCACTTCCTTTTTGTGTTCTTCCTCCTTCACATGATAATGTCATGCATCATGCAACATATTGTCAATGTAATATCAACATCTTGCTATGGCTCATATCTATGAGGAGTTGATTTACATCAAGAGTCTCCTAGTCAAACCTCCTCTCCACTATGACTATGAGATCACTACCAAGCCACCACCACCTACTTCCGCCACCACTTTGTCTTTCATGTAAGCATATGGATTGCTTATCTCCAAGACATCTACTTCAAGCAAATCTTTAAGTTCTAGTTTAACTAGGATTAGGTTTATGCTTTTCTTTTGGCTTGTTCTCTTTCTAATACAACTTTGTATGATTTATTTCCTTGTATCTTTATTTCATGTCTCCTTTTAACATGACTTATCTTGGATCTTAGTTATCTTCTCTTTTCTTATCTTATTTTTCTTTTTATGTGGCATATACTATATCTTATTGGGTGTTTCTTTTCTTCTACTAACCCTTCCATGTAGCTTGTCACCATAGCTAGATTCCTTGGTGCCCCAAGCAAGGGGAAGTAAGCACCAAGAGGGAGCACTTGCAAAGTCCGATTCTTTTCTTCCTCAAAGACTTTTGCAACCTTTTTGCCTCAACAAGGGAGAGCTCTTGCAAAGTCCGATTCTTTTATTCCTCAAAGACTTTTTCATCCTTTTTGCTTCGACAAGGGGGAGAAATGATAAACTCGTCTTCGAAAATCTTGTTTTTCATATGATTGAGTTTATATGTTGTCGAAATCAAAAAAAGGGAGATTGTTAATGCAATGATGCCTAAAAACGTTACTTGTATTTTCCGGTCTCGCTTATTTTAATTACGACAAAATATAAAAACAAGCATTTACGAAAATAACGAAAAACGAATTTTTGAGTTCAAGTATTTTTTTCATTTCATCCATTATCACTTAAGGTATGAACAAACAAGTTTTTATTTTAATTAAGTGATCAAGGATTTAAGTTTTCTTAAAACTCACCTTTTATTAAATGTGACAAAGTTTTTTTTAATAAACTTTATTTTTAAGAAAATGTTTTATTAAATTAAATATTTGAAAATTTGAAAATGGCATATTCCATTTGGTTTCAGAATATCCTTTGAGGATAACTATTCCACCAGATGTAACTACCCCACTAAAAGACAAAAGAGAGCGGAGTCTACGAACACGGATCCTTAAAGGTCTATGCGGTCCCTTATCGATAAGGCACTGCGGGTACCAATAAGGAACCGCGTTTAGATATGGCCGTTGGACTTTTGTCCTATAAATAGTGGATCATTCTCAGATTTTCTCTTCACCTCTTTTGCACACAAATTTCCAGATTCAAACATACTTCTTAAATCATTAAAATCCTTGATTATTTGGTTGATTACTACTTGTTTAGAAGTGAATCTTTCTCCTCCCATCTCTTCCTCTCCAAGTACAAAGAGAAGAACACTTTCATCCTTGAAGTGTTGAGTCTACCTCAAGATCTATTGAAGATCAAGTTTTATTCATTCATTTTAGTTGTGTTGTGTCGATCCAAGTAGTTGTGTTATTTGGAAGTTGTGTTGTGAAGATCCAAATAGTTGTGTCTATTTGGAAGTTGTGTATGTAGTAGGGTTAATACTTAGTTCTCAAAGTATATTGGTGTATATTGGTCCTAGCTAAGATTAGGGCTCGACTTTTAGCTTAGAGTCAGAAATTGGTTAAGCGACGTTGTGTACGGTTTCTCCACCTCAAGGAGTTTGTTGATTAGTGAACTCTCGAGTAAGGAGTACTCGAGGAGTGGAGTAGGCACGATGAGTGAGCTTCGTTGCCGAACAACTATAAATCCTTGGTGTTTGGTTTGATCTTTTTCTTTTCCTTATCTGTTTACATGCATTATTCTTTATTTGCATATACTTGTGATTATTAGTTTAGTTGCAATATCCCTTGTCCACATTGTGTATAAGAAGATTTCACATAATTGCTCAAGCCTAAGTTTTTTTAAAAAGGATTTATGAAAACCCTCTTTTAACAAGTAAATTTTAAGAAACTATTCAACCCCCCTTCAAGTTTCTACAAAACTTATGTGTGTGAGTTGTAGGCCGCGGATAAGAAGAAACAAAAGGCCATTTAGACCAGCCCAGTATAGCATTAAACCACCAGGGATCCCATTTATTTTTCTCATTTTTCACATTTTCCAAGAAACACAAAAAAACCATAGCCCCTCTCCTATGCGGCCGAATTTACATAAGAAACACAAAGAGGAAAATCAAGTTTTGATCTATAAAACATTCGAGTAATGATTCACGTTCATCAATCCTAAACCCTTACGTGTTTGGTATCCTTTAATCCATTTCTTTTAATTTTCGTTCCTTGTGTTAATTAATGTGTGTTAAACATGTTTTAAAACAATTAATAATCGATAGCTAATCGGGTGTTGGTTTGGTTTCACGAAAACTGAGACACAAAGGGGTGTCTCGGCGTGACAGTTTTGGACCAGCCGCAACCCACAAGGGGGTGCGGTGGTGGTTGGGTGTGTTGTCGGCATCAAAACAGGGACAATAGGGGGTTTTGGTTTTATCACAGGGGTGTTTGGATACAAGTAGTAGGAACTGAGAGCCTTAAGGCTCTCGGCGGGAACCAGGTACACGACAGGGGAATGCTGGTGAGCCAGTAGGAACTCTGGCCGAAGTAGTGGCACGACAGCAGCTCAAGGTTGTGTAGCCACTGACAGAAACCAACAGCCGTCGGTTGTTTGTGTTGCCTTTGGTGGTTTGGTTTGTTTTGCTAAGTGCGACCGAGACGGGTGTCTCGGCAGGCTCGAGTAAAGGACTCGGTACACAAAGACTTGTTTGGCTTAACCACTTTTAGTAGATTAATTAATTTAATTTCATGTTATTATAATTAATTAATCATGACTTAGGTTTATATTATTAGATGTAATAATTCATGAAATAGCTTAAGTATTTTATTAGGACATAATTAAATTATTACCATGCTTTAATTTAGTTATATTATCACAAGATAAAGTAAAGTTTTATTAAATAAAAACCATGCCTTATTATTAATTGATAATACCAAATAAAATCATGTATTATTATTAATTAATAATCAGTTAGCCTAAAGTATTTAATTTAATGAACTTTACTATTATGACACCATGACTTATAAATTATGACTATTAAGAACTAGCTTATATTTTGGACTTATTAATCAAGCTTATTACTATTTTTAGAAACTTTTTATTTTTGAAAACTTACTATTTTTGGAAACTTACTATTTTTGAAAACTTACTATTTATGGAAACTTGCTATTTTTAGAAAGTTACTTATTATGATACAACAAGTATAATAACCCATGGATACATGAAATACAGTAATCAGAATACATGGAAACCATGAATAGTTACAAGATAATACATGAAACAGTAAAACATGATAAGAACATGTTAAACAAGCTAAGAACACTCAGAACCAGTAAAGTATACAGTAATCAGACAACTCATTCATGTCTCTAATTTATGTAGTATCCGTGAAGTCAGAGTAGATCCTTCAGCTTTCATTCTCACTTCATTACTGGACACGAGGTATGGATATTCCGTCCTTCAGTATTGACATTCCCTTCGTATGCATGATTAGGATTCCCCGTTTCTAGCCATCTGTTTTCCCAAGTACTTTTATGTTATTAAGTTTTTCAGTAATACTGATGTTTATTTTAAAATGCTTGAGCTATATACATGCATGACCATGTCATCTTGTTACGGAGGTGTCGTAACCATAACACTTGAGGCACCGGTGTTATGACTCCTCTACGAGGGAGTGATTTCTCGTGGCGTCCCTTCAGTTTCAGTTTGAACATTATCAGTATTATCATGTCGGGCGTATGGGTGCATCCTAGTTTACAGCTTACAGTTATCAAGTGAATGTGGTGTGTGCAATACATCATTCACAAGGAGTTTATCCCTCCTACCTAGACCAGTATAATTAGAGGTCACATCTCTAATGCATGATGAGGTCACCCCTCTATGTATTCATGCCAGTTGATACTTTCATGACCTATATGGGCTCTTGGCAAATTAAAATACAGTTTTCAGATATAAACATAAGTTTTCAGATATGAACCAGTTTATAAAGCATGTTCTAGGTTTTCCAGGACTTACACATATTCCGCTGCTTTTCAGTCCTTATTTATGTTTCAGTCATTCATACCATGTTATATATCGATTCACTGAGCGTATTGCTTAGCCGTTACTTTTCCTTTCCATGTCCCAAAATGACAGGTACCCAAGGACAGACTTGAGCATTTGGAGGACGTGCATAGGATGGAAGCTACCTTAGACTTTTTCTCCTTTTGCCTTCATATACTTATGCTTGCTTGGACACTTGTTTTGTCCTTCTTTTTTTCATTTACTTTATTTATGTTTTGGGCTTATGTTTAGGAACCGATGTTTGATATCGGTTTTTCTTTTTGGTCATGTATATTTTAGGACATATTACCTTGCATGCTTTGATAACACGCCATAATTATCATGTAACGGTCCACTTATCAAAGAAGGATTTTACATTTACAAATATAAAATATTATCAGAATCAAGTAAATATCTCATAAAAAGTGGTTCCAAAAACAATATTGTGACTTGTTTATCTTCATATTGTTCGGTGGTATACACCCAAATAAATGAAAAAGTAGCATATGTTTGGTTGTTCACCAGGTCATGTAGTAGGTGGTTTAGTCAGGTCGTGTAGAGACCAATCAAGCTGTTAGGTGAGATTACCATCAGCCTTAGAGGGCATGGAACCATCACGGTGTGGGGTTGCGTGGGACTGCGTGGCTCGGGGTGACCACACCGTGGTTTTCGGCGTGGCCACAGCCACGTGCGTGGAAGTGGTGTTGTTGCCCAAAATTTTTTCATTTCACCCCCATACACACTATTACTTTTACCCCTTCATTTTTCATTATTAACGAAACACCTCTCACCCCTTAACGGCTATATTTACATTTTAAACATTTTTTATTTTTTTATTTAAAAAAATTTGTAGCCAACGGCTACTTTTTTGAATAATTTAAAAAAATAAAAAAATTAGGCAAAGACTAAATTTTTGATTTTTTTTTTTTAAATTTGTTGCCAACGGCTACTTTTTTATAGACAACATTATAAATACCACATTTTGACAGACAACTTTCAATACTTTCACACACTTTCAGAAATAAAAAATGGCATGCTCTTTCCCACACAACGATGACGAGATTAAGGCTATGATTCAGAAACAAATAATTCAACAACAACGTCGTTACGATGAGCTTACGATGTTAGCTGATGATTTCGATGCTGCGTACGAAGAAAATACGAAACTACGCACAACATGTGAGAAATGTCGTGATGTTTCCCTACAGAAACTTCATTTACTCGACACGTATCTAAGTAATCAATGTGATATCGATTATAACGTCCAAAGATTTTTGTTTAGGTCCGCAAAATTGGAGGCTAGGATTGAAAAAAATACTGGATGGCTCAATAACTTGAGTTGCTCATCCCAAACTCATAGCGGTTCATCATCCCGACCTCAAACAACTCATATCAGTTGTTCTTCACAACAACAACGACGCCGAAATGTGTCTCCCGATCTACCCTTTCCAATTGAAAACGACTCAGATGGCAGAATGAATGACAATGAGATGTATCAACTATACCTAGATCAAAAAGCGTTGAGAGAAAGTCTGGAAGAAGAAGCAATGGCACGAAGGGACTGGGAGGCGCAAATTATGGCCGAAGAAGATGAAGAAGAAACAATGCGTTGGGAGTTACCTGGTCAGTTTTCGGATTCAGATCCGGGAACTGACTAATCGTATTATGTATTTAATTTTGTCTATTTAGTAGTGTATTTCCTTTCCTATTGTATTCGAATTTTAGTACTTTCATGTTTTAAGTATAGAATCAATGTTATAGTATTTTTATGTTTTAAGTATGGAATCAAGTTTGTATAAAGTACGTTAATATTAGAATAGATTAATTGTTGAGGGTAGTTTTTTAACCAACTGAGCTAGCTCAGTTGGCCACAAAGGGTAACCTTGGGGAGGTATTCTTGGATAGGTCTCGAGTTCGAGTCTCACCAAGAACCTTCAGGGGCCCGAATTAAGAAGCAGGAGTGGGGTTTATCCCCTAAGGAGAAGGTTCGAGGCTTGCATACTGCCCAACTGGATGTCACTGTAACCTCGAATCACTAACTACTAACTCGCCGTTCTAAAAAAAATTGTTGAGGGTAGTTTATGAAAAAAAATGTGAAAAAATGGGTAAATTTGAGTGGAAATTATGTGATGATAAGATGATTCTTTTGTGTGGATATGAAAGTGAAAAAGCTGACGGGAAGGGGTGGTTTTTAGTGTCGAAGTGTTATGACTCCATGAGCTCTTAGGCTATTCAAGTATTGAACCAATTGAAAGTACTTGATATTGTGTGATGTCGATTGAGTTAGAACATTGGATTCCCTGTATGTATTATGTTATATTCATGAGTTTGACTTGGTGGCTTAGAGGAAACGGCTAAGGATTAACGACCTGCTTATGTTAAACATTAAATTCCCCTTATCCAATATGTATTACGGAGTACTATGTTTTATTAACGAAGTACTTATACATTGCAAAGCTTGATAAACCCTAAACTTTAACAAATCAAATTTCACTACGGGCTCGAGCATATTAGCTAAATCTATTACTCGGTATTTAATAAAGTGAGGCATGCGGTGAACCACACCCCTTCTAGGCGAATTCCAAACATGGTGAATGACTTTGTTGTGTCATATACTATGGTAAGGATCAGGATTGTTTTATAGTTTTTGATGGTTTTATGTGAAAGCAACAAAAAGACCTTATTACATTTGTAAACAAACAACAATTTACATATAAATTTGAACTATATATCTCATAAATGTTAAAATTATACATATTTATATGCAAAACTAATAAAAATAAGACCCTTTTTAAGTGGAAGTCTTGTGCGACCGCACCTATTGCATACCACTCCGCGCCCTCTATGTTATGGATGATTTTCACAAGTTATGCACGCGCATGCTTTGCGTGGAGATTATAGAAAACACAATTGGACAATTCAAATGACTTGATTTTTACACATAAACAAAATCCAACGATTCAATTGGTCGAAAAAAGTCAAAACTGAATTCACTTTAGTTAAAATTAAAAAATTTGGTGGAGGAATTTGATGAAAACACACAAAAATATGTGTCAAATTCATGAAAATAAAAACTAAAAAAATAGAGGAGGGGTTAATAAAACTTTATTTTTTAATAACTTTAAAAAAGGTTAATACATACGTAGGTAACTAACGTTTCCAAAAAAGTGCGCCTAAATTAATAACGTTTCAATTCGTTCACTGAAGTTACTTAAGTATACGTGTTGGCTAAGTAGGTTACTAAAGATTCTTAAACTTTATAATACAGGGATTTTGTGGAATGGTTACCGGCTAAGTAGGTTACACAAAGAATTTAATACACAAACTTGGTCCCTTAATACATAAATAAGTTACTAACGTTTACAAAAAAAATGCGCCTAAGTTACTAAAACCGGCTAACGTAGGTAAATAAAAAAAATGAGTAACTCAATTAACTGGTAACATATACTTGAGTAACTTGAGTGAACAGTTTGAAACGTTATTACTTTAGGCGCATTTTTTTGGAAACGTTATTAACCTACGTATGTATTAACCCCTTTAAAAAATAAACAAAATACCCAGTTAAACTTTATACCCTCTATACTTTTTATTTTAAAATACAACCTATATTTAATATTAAAAAATAAAAAATCCCATTATTATAAATATTCAAATAAAAACACAAATTATTGTCTATTTTTATTTTTATATTTAACAAAGTCAAGCAATGCAACTCACCGTAAATTATTACTAACATGAAGATAAATATCAAAATCAATGCACGACCTCAAACATCGGTGTAAGATGAAACTAAATAGACGAGATTATACATATTACAACAACATATACATTTTTTTAGGGAAAATCACATAAAAATGGAGTAAACTAACCATTTTTTATGGTTTTGCGTAATAAACTAATTTTTTTCTCATTGTGTGTATTTCGAGACGATTTTACCCCTACTTTTTTCAAATTTTGAAGGGTAAAATGTTCATTTTACATAGCAAAATCATCTCAAAATACACACAATGAACGAAATCTGAAAGTTTAATACACACAATAAGAAAAAAAATAGTTTAGTACACATAACCATAAAAAATGGTTAGTTTACTACATTTTTGAGTTATTTTCCCTATTTTTTAAGGTCGTTATCTTTTACTAAACAAACAATGTCTAGAAAAGGATAGCTAACATTTCAGTTAAACAAAATTAAATCTTTTATGCAACCAATAATTATACAAAATATCAATTAATTTGCTCCTGTATCTACTAATATATTAAATATTATTATATAATGATCATGTAAAACTCGTGGGTCTATTAGTATCGTAACGGTTTAAGTATTAAAAAATTTAATATTGTTTTATAAAATAATATTAAGCATTACAAAATCTTGAATTTATAAATCGTGTACGTTTAAGGTTGATATAAATAGTTTGTTGATTACAACAATAATAAAAATAAAAATTAAGGTAAGTTTATATTAATTACACGTTGCACAATAAAAAAACAACATACTGTAATCAAACATATAAATATCATATGTTTTTTTTAAAAACATATATAATATACATAAAATTATAATAATAAAATTATTATTTAATTATCTTTTACGTTTAAGTCACGTGTGTGTACACGCATTAAAACTAGTTAGATAATAAAAGGAAAAAAAATGAAAACTCATATTATAGGTATATATAATTGACAAAATTTTCGATTAAGTACTATCAAAAACGAAATTACTTCGTTGTTGTCTCTTATGCCCCACTCATTATTTAATTTTTGCGTTGCATGATTTCTTTCATATTGACTAAATAATACAATGTTCTTTGATAATCATAAATGTCATTAGCAATACCAAGTGTGTCTCACCAATCAAAAGTTGTGTGCCTAAACCTCGTTACAAACATGTGTATAAAGCTATTTATCGTGAAAAACCATTGGCGCACTATTGTCAGGTTGTCTCGTTGTTTTTTTTAATCTAAGCAATAATAACAAATAATCCTTGCGTTAAATAAAAAAAAGTTGTATGTAAATTAAATTATGTAGCTCATATTATTTAATATTATACGTATTTATATACAAAACTAATAAAAATGTAATCCTTTTAAAATGGATATCTCGTGCGATTTTACATGTTGCACATCCATTTAAAACTCCTTTGACTATAGTAATTATACATTATGACCTGTTATTAAGAAACCACCATCAAATTACTAGTGGCTAAATCATTGTCTTTAAAGAAAACAGAATGTTTTTATCTCGTTAGATGTATAATACACTTGTGGGTTGGCAGGAAAGTGTTGAAAACGGTTTAGAATAAACCGATAAAGTCACATATATCTGAGTTAAAAGCTAACCCTCTGAGATCATCTAAACACAAAAACACATTTTTAAGTTGTAACCTAAATCATTAACATAACAACTTTTCTACTTATAATTTTATAAGAAATTGGAGAAAAAGTGTTCTTCGGAATACTATAAAGAATAGGAGCAATAGTTTCATGCCAAAGGACAATGCTTAAAGAATTTAGGATATTCGTAGATAAATAACAAAAAAGAGGATGCTTACACACTACCCACTATATAGAGACTAGCATCAAGTAGAGAAAACAAGTGTGTTAGTTGTTACGTACTCACGTGATTATGTTTTCATGACTGAAAAGAAAGAAAAAATAAGATAATCACTAAGCTTACGTAAAATAAAACAAACAATATTGCCACCTTTCGTCTTTATCTTTTCATTTCGTCTTCTTTCGTGGTTTTGTCTTTTATTTATTTGTTTTAAACATATCTATGCGGCTGTGCATGTCCTAGTTATTACAAGAATTGTAGAACATGAGTTTCAGTTTGGGCATACGTGATTTACTTTAGGTATCTTTGTGACCTATACTGTATACTTGCGATGATAAAACATCCTTATAAAGATATTAGAATACCTTCTACTCAGGGGCGGACACGCGTTAGAGGTTTGGGATGGCGGTGCTCTCATAGCTCGACAAGAAAAAGAGATTGTTTTTTTCATTAAATTTAAGAGTTTTTTAAAATTGCCTCTCATTCGAATTTCAAATTATCGCTCACTCAAACATTAAATTCCAATATTTAACACTATAAACTTAAAAATCGTTAATTTTTAAATTATAATACTCAATTTTTTTTTCGAATACTAATTTTTTCGCTTTACTATCTTTAAAATAAAATTTTTGCTTCCCACATTAAAACTTCCTGCATCCGCCACTATTTCTACTCAATCATCCACGTACAAAAAAAGAAAAATAGATACATCCTACGTACTATTTATTTATATACAGGGGCGGACATACATTGTATGTTCGGGGTGGCGGCGTCCCCCATAGCTCGAAAAAAAACGAGATTTTAGTGTATTTTTCTAAAAATTTGAGCGTTTTTTTATAATACCCCCACTCGGATTTCAAATTGCCCCCATTCATACATTGAATTCCAACATTTAACACCGTAAAGCCTAGAAATCGTTAATTTTTAAGTTATAATACTCAGATTTTTATTCGGATTCTCGTTTTTTCGTCTTCTTTTCGTCAAATTTTTTTTTCCCCCACATTAAAATTTTCTACGCCCGCCACTGTTTATATATAACTATCGTCATCTTTTAAAAAATAAAAAATAAAAAGATGCACCAACAAAGCACTAAATCCAAATAACATGAAATTAAAATTTGGATACAAGGACAGTATTAATATTATTTTCCGCCCATGGATTGGATTTTATAATCTACCCACACATGCATTTTTAGTTTCTTTTTTTTTTAAATTTTCATAAGTTGTTTGAAGCATCAAATGGTACAAACAAATTCTTAAATAATTTGATGTTCAGTTGCTCTGCCAACTAAGTTTTGTGTCTAACGATCATGCGGAAAATACGTATTAGGATTTTGTTTTCTTAGACGAGTTGTGAACGATTTTGTTTTTTTAACGTGTAAAAGAAGCTCAAACTATGTGCCTTTAAAACCCAAAACATTACGTAAAATTAGGGTGGTTAAATGGGTGGATCAGACAGGTATGGGCAGTGAGATAAATAGACGTTGATATATGGATGCGGACTAAATAGACAATTTTTAATATTTTGACCAAATGCACTTGGGCCAAATAGACATTGGACTAAATGAATTTGGGTGAAATGGATAATATTAAAAGAGAAACAAAATATTTAAGATTAATTAATTGGAAAAAAAATATCCATCACATATTGTCTATAATACCCATTTAATTTTCAATCAATACTTTTATTTTGTCCAAATAGTCCAACTAAAATAAAAGTATATACCTATTTAGTCTATTAATTAAAAAAAAATCAAAATAATCCAATTTTACACATTTAGATATAATTTGTCACCTCTACGTAAAATTATAAGAACATATCAAGTTAACCAACAAACCGTGTTACAATGACACAAACTGATGACAGCATATTGAGAACACTAATTGGATCTTTACCCTCTAGTTTTAACCAATGTTTTAAAACCCGGGTTTTAGATCGACCCGGTCGAGTTGCTGGGTCCGGGTTGACCCGGATCAATCCGGTTTAACCCGGTTTTCTAAAAAAAAAAATTTTTTTAGATTTTTAATAATTAACAAAATTATACTTATAAAAACTATAAAAACTATAAAAACTTATGTATATTGAAAATATAAATTGTTTACCAACCAATATGATATGTAAAAATAAAATTTCGTCGCAAGTACGTAAAATTAAATTTTTTTTTCAAAAAAATCTCGAAAAATTCGAAACCCGGCCGGGTTTTGAAAACCGGGTTGACCCGGGTCACCCCAAACCCGCCGGGTCAAACCGGGTTTCGAAAATATGAAACCCGGGTCAAAATGACCCATTTTTTCGGCCGAAACCGGTTCAACCGGTTGACCCGACCGAGTCGACCCGAGTCTGAAAACATTGGTTTTAACCAAGTGAATTCAAATGAAACAAAAAGGGTCCATTGATCTATTTTGACCCATTTCCAATTCTTAGATGGGTTTAAAAAACTCTTTTTCCGGAAAGGACTATTTTTTTTGACAATAGGGTAACTGTAACTGGTGCAGAATACGTCATATGTCATATATTGCCTTATTTTTTGGAACAATCTGGCAGAATTACTCTATTTTTGGACACTTGTCAAAATCTGACGCTTATTCTATATTTTTTATGCCCTGAGACGAATCGGAAAAAACATGTTTTTTAGCCTTGTTTGAACATTGCCCATGTTTTTTGGTCTCTTTTCATAATTTTCCGTAAGTAATAACTACTGTCTACAAACCACACTATTTGTGAAACTAATTAAATATAACATATATGTTACGTAGCCTTTAGAGAGGAAAGATGATTTGCATAATTTTTTTTTAAATTAATTGGTACATTCAAAATTAGTATGTCTTAACACATATGTCTTTATATCACTTCTAATTATGTTTACATTATAAGGGTATATGTGTCATGACACACTAATTTTGAGTGTGCCAATTAATTTGAAAAATGTGTAAATTATCTCTCGTTATAAAGTATAGCAATAAGTAAATCAACACACAATGATTATCTTTTTAGGACGATATATTAGTGACCAGTGAGCTGAGTCGTACAGTAATATTCAAGTAGTTGTTTATTTATAGTTAAATTCTTTATTCGTTTCGTTTGAGAAGAAAAATTTTTGGCAAATATTAAACCCAAAACTTTCATGAAAAAAAAAACGTCCTCAAAAAAACTCAATTAGTGGAACCTTACTGGCCAACTGAACAATACTATCACTCTACATTAGTTATGAATATGATGACAACTTTTTGCGTAATATAGGTGATGGTATTTATATCGCTTCGTATTGTAATGGAAAATGTCTCACAAATATGGTTTTGCATTGGCGACGGTAATGTTACATTCCAAACTAATTTGAGTAGGTCCTGAGTAATTATGTGTTGTATCAGATATCAACAACTTGCTTTGGCTCCTCATTTGTATCTATCTGGATTCACGTTTGAATCAACATGTTTTGCATCCGCTTGCTTTTTTATATGATTTTTCTCAACACTTATTTAGTTTTGTTTGATTGTATTGTGCACCTGCATGTCTCGTTTACTTTATTTCATTGCTTGATTATGTGCTTTGCACCTATATGCATTTACTCACTCGTGCCTTGCGTCTGAAACTATTTGTTTTAATCTTGTTCGTCTCTATATTTGTGTTGCTCGGCATTGATTTTTTAATAAGTTTGGTTTTGCATCCACTTTAGTTTGTCTGTTTCAGACCTAAACAATTCGCCTTGCTACAATTTGGATTGCATCAAATTGAACATCCGTCTAACACCGACATTGCACTTTGGAACGCTCTAAAGTTGCATGTTTATTTTAGTTTTTGTTTATTTTGTGTTTAACAAACTCCCAATGTTTACCGTCGCAATATTGCGAGTTTGAGAGAAGATATTAACTGATAAAAAGTATGTATGCGTAATAGTTAGTCCTCATATTTAACTTGTTTTAAGTATTAGGGTTCAATTAGTTTCCTATATAAACTATTCTAAGTTGTGTGTATTAATCGAGTTTGATAATACAAATGTTATTTTCTTCTTGATTTCTGCAATGGAAACACCGATGTTGCAAGGGCCTTTTTCGTAGTTTGAATAGAAGTGGTACACATGTCGCTTTTACGGACAGAGGTTGGTTGGAATGACAGAGGGTCGTGATTCTTATAAATTTATGAATGATTTTTGTATGTTAGTGATAGTGTATGAAATCTTTAGACGAACTGGCTAAAGCTCATACACCCAAAGATATACCCGCAAGAGACATAAAGTCAAGGCAAAAAAAAGACAAGAACCATTACAACACTTCTAGGAAGGAACTTTCTTAGAAATGTGTCAGTAGGATCAAACCTGGATAGCAAGTCTATGATACAACTAAATTGGGATCTTATCCCAAAAGGTTGTTGCACCGGGCAACACATGTCATTACCTCATTCGAAAATGAGATAGTGCTGCAAACATTACACTTAGTACATACACGATTTCATGGGACACTACATAAATGTAATGAAACCAAAGATGGCATACTCGTGTCATCCTTATAACCTAATTTGGATATCTATCACGTGGATCATCTCAGCTCTTGAATTGCCTACCCAAGTTGCACGAAACTCTAAATGAATCCCTATAAATATAAGAGTGTTATGTTTAGTCATGATATTCGCCTAAGTCGTGTCTAGGGATAGTGTCGAATAGCCTAGTTTCCTAATAGCTATGAATAAAGGTCGGTTGGCAATGTCTAAGCCCAACCCGACCCGTAGGACTTGTTATAGTCGGTTCCCCCTCATCTCTATAAAAGGAGGTGAGGGGGAACAAACCAAACACGTCATTCTTTCAATAAACTAATCGGAAACGATTAGGGATATTACCTTGTGTGGGTGTTACTTTTCTTTATCGTCGATTCTGCTGTGTGTGTGTTCTTCGTGATCGTATTATTCCGCATCTAGATAACCAGGATTGTAGGGATTAAACCCTACAAGTGGTATCAGAGCTCAGGTCAACGAGGGTTCTTCTGGTTGCTAGGATCGATCGATTGAGGTGCTTGTTGGTCGGATCTTGATCATCAAGGTGTTGCAGAAGCGATCGACTAAAAAGGGCTGTTTTGGTTTTCGATTTCTGTTCTTGTTTTGTTTCTGCCGCCATTGCTAAGACAGAGGAAGAAGACAACAGTTGAGAGGTGTTGTGGCTGGTATCGAAAGTCAAACACAACAACATATCTTCAAAACATATATTTTTTTGGGGGGTTTTCTATTAAATTGGGCCAAGGGTTATTTACTTTGGATTTAAGTAAATTTTGGGCCAATTTTAGAATTGTATAATTATTTTGTTTTTTTTAAAAACAAAAGTAATTACTCAAAAGGGTATTATATAATTTGAAGGGTATTACACAAGGGGACTTCGTAATCCGTGATTGTGAGGTTTTCACAAGGTTTAGCGAATTATCGAAGGGACTTTGTCGGTTTGTGATTGTGAGGTTTTCACAAGGTTTAGCAAATCAACAAAGGGATAAAGAATGACAGGAGCCAAGTTCGACATCGAAAAATTTGATGGAACTGGTGATTTCGGGTTATGGAGAATCAAGATGCGTGCTTTATTAATCCAGAACGGATGTGAAGCAGCTCTGGAGGTTTTACCCGTGAATATGGAAGCTGAAGAGAAATCTAAGCTTGACAAGAAAGCTCACAGTGCCATGATTTTGTGTTTAGGTAACAAGGTCCTGAGAGAGGTTACCGGGGAGACGACTGCAGCGGGGGTTTGGTCAAAGCTCGAGTCTTTGTACATGACAAAGTCATTGGCCAACAAGTTGTACCTGAAGAAGAAGTTGTATACATTATACATGCCGTCTGGACGAAAGATTTCCGAGCATATAGATGAGTTCAACAAAATCGTTCTTGATTTAGCAAATATTGAGGTAAAATTCGAGGATGAAGATCTTGCTTTATTGTTACTCACATCTTTACCAGCATCATACGAACACTTTGTGGATACCTTGCTTTATGGACGGGAAGATTTGACTTTGGAGGACGTGATGGCCACACTAAATTCAAAGGAAATCAAAGAAAGGTTCAAGGCGAAGGGGGATGATGGGGAAGGGTTATATGTGAGGGGAAGAACTGATCGCAAGAATTCGCATCAGTCAAAGGGAAAGTCAAGATCAAAGTCTCGAGGTGGAAGACTCAAATGCTTTATTTGCCAATCTGAGGAGCACTTGAGAAGAGACTGTCCGAAGAATAATCGCAAGAAGTCAAAAGGTTACGTCAAGAAAGATGATCAACCAAGCTCAAGTGGTTCGATTTACGACGATTCTGAGGTGATGATGGCGATGAGTGCAGAAAGACTGCAAGACTGGATCATGGATTCAGGAGGTTCATATCACATGTCACCCAGGTTAGATGTATTTTTTGATTTTCTGGAATGCGATGGGGGCAGCGTACTGTTGGGCGACAACAGGGAGTGCAAGATCAGAGGTATTGGAAAGGTAAAGGTACAACTGAAAGATGGGTCAAGTTTTGTGTTACACAATGTCAGGTACATTCCTGAATTGAAAAGAAACTTGATATCGCTTGGAACTCTTGAAAAAGAGGGATATACCGTAAAATTGCAGTCGGGCAAAGTCAAGGTGATTAATGGTTCTAGGGTTATTATATCTGGAACCAGAAGGGAGAACTGTGTGTACTCTTTGGATGGCCATGCATTGGCCGGTGAGCTTAATGCTAGTGTTGAAGAAAAAGACAGTCTTGTGCAGGTTTGGCATAAAAGACTGGGACATATCGGTGAGGCGGGACTACACGTGCTGGAAAAGCAGGGTCTGTTTGGCAAAAAGAGTCTAGGTAAGCTCGATTTTTGTGAGAATTGTGTTCTGGGAAAGTCACATCGAGTCCGTTTCGATGTAGGAAGGCACACTACTCAGGGAGTGATAGACTATGTTCATTCAGACTTATGGGGTCCGTCTCAGGTGGAATCATTGGGAGGTAAGAGGTATTTCTTATCTATTGTCGATGATTATTCCAGAAGGGTATGGGTTTATGTTCTCAGGTTCAAACACGAAGCATTTGAGAAGTTCAAAGAGTGGAAACAGTTAGTAGAAAATCAGACTGGGAGGACGGTTAAGAAGCTTAGGACGGATAATGGTCTTGAGTTCTGTAATCGGGAATTTAATCATCTATGTACTGAGAGTGGGATTGCTAGACATTTGACGGTTGCCGGGACGCCGCAGCAGAATGGGTTAGCAGAACGGATGAATAGAACTCTCATGGACAAGGTACGCTGTTTATTAATACAGTCTGGATTGCCCAAGACCTTCTGGGCGGAAGCGACATGTACGGCCGCATATCTTATAAATAGGTCACCATCGACAGCGATTGAGAAGAAGACACCTATGGAGATGTGGTCGGGACATCCTAGTGATTATGGGATGTTGAGGGTTTTCGGCTGTGTCGCGTATTCACACGTTAAACAAGGTAAGCTCGAGCCGAGAGCGGTAAAATGCGTTCTTTTGGGGTATCCTGAAGGTGTGAAGGGATACAGACTATATAGGCTTGATAATGAATCACCTAAAATAGTCACAAGCAGGAACGTGGTCTTCAATGAAAGTGTCATGTATAAAGACACGTTGAAGGATACTGGTGCAGGTAAAGATAAGTCTGTTGAGGAATTACAGGTTGAGGTGGAACTACAGAGGTTAAATAATCATACGCCTGAGGAAGACCACCCAGGTCAGGAAGATCAAACAGGTCATAAAGATCAGTCAGATCAGGAAGACCAGACATATCAGGAAGATGGCGATGATGAGATGCAGGGGTTCAAGAGATTGATCATCCACAGGATCTCACAGATTATCAATTGGTTCGGGATAGAGAACCAAGGACAAGAACGAAATCGGCAAGGTTTTGGGATGAGAGTAATATGGTTGCTTACGCGTTCGCTGCAGCAGAGGAAGAAGATACTCATGAACCATTGACATACCAGGAAGCAGTTGCTTGCGAAGACAGTTCTAAGTGGAAAGCTGCTATGAAAGAAGAGATGGATTCTCTGAAGAAGAACAAGACCTGGGTGTTAGTATATCATCCAGCTGGGCAAAAGCTGGTGAGCTGCAAATGGCTGTACAAAATAAAGGAAGGGATTGAAGGTGTTCAAAAGCCTAGGTACAAGGCAAGGCTGGTGGCTCGTGGATTCACACAAAGAGCAGGTATTGATTACAATGAAGTATTTTCGCCGGTAGTTAGACACACATCTATTCGAGTTATACTTGCATTGACTGCGTGTAAAGATTATGAGCTGGAGCAGCTTGATGTAAAGACGGCGTTTTTACATGGAAATCTTGAAGAAGTGATCTACATGAGGCAGCCACCGGGATTTGAACAAGGTAACAAGGTATGTTTGTTAAAGAAATCTCTTTATGGTTTGAAGCAGTCACCTAGGCAATGGTACAAGAGGTTCGATGAGTATATGCTGAGCAATGGGTTTAAGCGTAGCAGTTACGACAGCTACGTATATTACAGGAGTTATGCACCAGGGGAGTATATCTATCTATTGTTATATGTAGACGATATGCTGATTGCTTGTAAAAGCAAGGCTGAGATCGCGGCTACCATGTCTTTGCTTAAAAGGGAGTTCGACATGAAAGAGCTCGGGGAAGCAAAGAAGATTCTTGGTATGGAGATCTTCAGGGATCGGAGTCGCAAGATTATGAGGGTGTCACAATCCGGGTACATTTCTAAAGTTTTAAAAAGGTTTAGAATGGACAATGGGAAGTCGGTTCAGACGCCATTGGGTGGGCACTTCAAGCTATCGTTGAAGGATTGCCCGGTTGAAAGAATGAGTAGGGTGCCATATTCAAATGCGGTTGGGAGCTTGATGTACTTGATGGTATGCACGAGGCCAGACATAGCGTATGCAGTAAGTGTAGTTAGCAAATATTTGGCGAATCCGGGTAAACTCCATTGGAAAGCAGTGAAGTGGATTATGAAATATTTGCAGGGCACTGTAAACGTGGGTTTGGTGTATGAGACAAATCGTGGCAACCATGTGGACGTAACAGGTTTTGTTGATTCAGACTACGCTAAGGATCTGGATAAGGGTAGGTCTCTCACTGGTTACGCATTTTTAGTACAGGGATGTGTTGTAAGCTGGAAGGCAACACTACAACACGTGGTGGCTCTCTCAACTACAGAGGCAGAGTATATGGCCCTCACGGAGGCTGTGAAGGAAGCTATTTGGCTAAGAGGACTCTTGGAAGAGTTGGGCATGAAGCTCAACACTGTTGCAGTTAATTGTGATAATCAGGGCGCGATTCATTAATCATGGAATCATGTTTTTCATGAAAGGACTAAGCACATTAATGTGCGTTGTCACTTTATCAGAGAAGTCTTGGAAGCAAAGACGGTTGAAGTTCTGAAGGTGGGTACTGAACACAATGCTGCGGATGCCTTGACGAAGGTGGTATCTGGACGCAAGTTACAACACTGCCTGGAATTGCTGAGTGTTGGGATAGGCTAATATATGCCTAAGGTGGAAATTGTTATGTTTAGTCATGATATTCGCCTAAGTCGTGTCTAGGGATATTGTCGAATAGCGTAGTTTCCTAATAGCTATGAATAAAGGTCGGTTGGCAATGTCTAAGCCCAACCCGACCCGTAGGACTTGTTATAGTCGGTTCCCCCTCAACTCTATAAAAGGAGGTGAGGGGGAACAAACCAAACACGTTATTCTTTCAATAAACTAATCGGAAACGATTAGGGATATTACCTTGTGTGGGTGTCACTTTTCTTTATCGTCGATTCTGCTGTGTGTGTGTTCTTCGTGATCGTATTATTCCGCATCTAGATAACCAGGATTGTAGGGATTAAACCCTACAAAGAGCATTTCCCTTGAAATGATCCAAGCAACAACCTATTCTCATACCTAAAGAATATGTTAAACATATGTTCTCCCCTTGATAACAGAAACACATCATGGTTACCCCTGCTTGTGGCTAAATCCTTACAAAACGCGAGAAACTAGATGACCGACTATACCTAACTCTCAATGTGTATCGTATGTAAAAAGTTATGAACCTTTTGGCCCTCCAAAAATACAAAATATAATACCTTTATCCCTTATAAATAAGAGTACACACTCCGTTACCGGCTACATTAGCATAGGTTGTAAACGAGACATGCTTTCATCGAGTAACTCGACACAAGCTTGTTCCAACATAGCTTTACCGAGCCTCGGACTCAAGCTCTAGCCCCAAAGAACAGATTAATATGTTAATCTAGTTAAGCTCGAGATTGTATAGGTTCGACTAAATATATTATCGAGTTTTCAAGTTTCAAAATAAATTTTTTTGTTTTATATGTATTTATGTACATTTTAATGGATTATATTTTGAACTTATGAGTTTATCTACTTTTTGGGTTGAGCTTGAGTCGAATGCAAATTTTAAATTATATTTTAATTATAGTTGGTTTATAAAACATATCATTGGTGTGTGATGGTTTTAGCTACTCACAATAATGACGTAGTGCGATTTTTATTTTTCTTGCCACATCAGCTTTCTCTCTCCGGTGATTTACAGACAATTTGTTTTTACAACAAGACGACCAAGTTCAATTTTTCAATATATTTTGTTTCAAATACTTATTTAAATAAAATAAAAAACGTTACATCAATATTTATATATAAATATTGTTAAAAACTGATTAAAAAATTTAATTAATGGTAAAAGGGGTAAAATGTATTAAATAAAACTAACTCTAAAAATAGTCAAATTAATACTAGCATGAACCCGCGCAATGCGACGACGAGTACTCATAATTATTTTTTAGGCTAACAAATATTAATCTTTTATCCATTAAGTTTGTATTATTAAAGTTGTAAAAAATAAAAAAAAACCTCTAAATTTAAAAAAAAAAAATAGTTAACAAAAGTATAGCAAAATGGATATTGAATTAAAGAGTATAAAATTTTAGAAAATATGTTGAAATTAGATTACAAAAATAAAAAATAAATAAAAAGATTTTTTAATTTAAAAGAAAAAATGTTATTTAAATAAGTTGTTACAAAAGGTTGTTAGAAAGTGTTATAATATATAATGTTAATGAAGATATCAACAACTTGATTTATTTAATAGGAAAAAAATCTGAATTTTCAGCCTTCCTATTTTAAGAAGATCTCAAATGCTTTATAAAGTAATATAGATATAGATATGTTGCGAGGAATTAAACAAAACTCAATATATTAAAATTTAAAAATTTATTGTAAATTTTATCTAATTAAAATATAGTTAAAACTAAATAAAGTTTTTTTAAAAAAGTTGTTTTTCAACAAGGTCGAGTTGCAGACCGATTTCATCAAATTGACCTAGACGACCAAATCATCGCAACAAGCCGATTTAGTGTGAAATCGGTCGACCGATTTGACCACCGAACCGTTGCGAGTAGCTTTAAGTTCAAATTCTACAAGGTGCAAACAACTTTAAAATAATCACTCTAACTTTTTGAAAAAGAAAAGCTTCTCCTGTTTTAAACTTGCGTTAGGTTCAAATCCTATAAATTAGTCGATCAATTTGTCAGAAACAAATATTGCATAAAAAAATACATCATTACAAATAACTCGTGTTTTTTGAGCCGAGCTTAAGTATAATTCAAATTTTCTCGAGCCGAGCTCCAGCTCCTCTCGTGAAAACTCGTCAAACTACCGAGGCGCACTCGAGCCAAACAAAATATTATCGAGTCAGGTTGAACCCAGCCAAAATTCGACCCGATTTGGCTCACTAGCATCCCTAACTTAGCGGCATCTAAGCTCTTCCTTTTTTTGGCCCCTAAAATCGGCTTTCTTCCGGCATAGAAACAGAAAAGCAATTTCGTGTGTGTTAGTGACAATTTTAACAAACCACCGCATCACACAACGACTCCTACAACCTCTTATAACCACGCCCTTTCGCTCCACATTTCTTCCATCGCATATTTTCATTTACTTGGTGCAATTATTGTTACCAAACAATACAAACTGCTGGCAGTGTGGCTTAGGTAATTGCTAATAGTACATAACTAGGCTGTATTTTATGCACGTATATTTTTGAAGATTTTGTTAACATGCAAACATCTCTATTATGGCTTCATGGGTTATTATTTTTGGTATCTTGTTTGTTTCGGGAAAGTTTAATCATGAAGGAATTGAGTGTTTAGGTATTATGACATCAACATAATAATATGGACATAATAATTGAATAACTTATTATTATTTCAATGTTACTCGTATATGTTGTTTAGCTGCCATAGATGAGTCATTCACGTATTTTTGTTTTGAATGATTTTTTTTTTGACAGGATAAGCAAGAAGCTAAAACCCAAAAAACAAACAACAAACAAATGCGAAGTATACATCAATCAAGCATTCCAAAAACATCAATCTTATTTTTATCAAAAAAAAAAACATTAATCTTATAGGCTCGATTATTCAACCGATAAAAAGATAACGAAAGTATTACTCCCTCCGTCCCAAATTTATAGTCCACCTTTCCATTTTAGTTTGTCCCAATTTAATTGTCCACCTCTAAAAATTCTAAAAATAAGTAGGAATTTTAGATCAAGATTACTAGATTACCCTTAATTGAAATCATAATTACAAACTTTAAAATGGTTTTAATTATGTCAAAGATATCCAAATGAAACATAACAAAAAAAAAGAAGGTATTGCTATGTGTTGAAACAAATTTCCGCAGGCACTTGGCTCAAGGATATTAAGCTTCGGTCTCGTGTAGGATATGCTCGTAGGATTGGCCTACCCTGCAATAATAGAACGCACGTTAGCTCGCCCCAGGTATGAACCCGAGACCAAGCTCCGGCGTGAAAGTAAGTAACTATCACAGGAGTGGTATCCGGTGTGGAATACCGGAGGAATACTATTAAGTAGAAGTAAATGTGATGTACTGTGTGTTGTTGTGTGTAGTAAATGCTTTGGGGTATTTATACCCAAAGTTAAAGCATACCTGGCTGTATAGTCATGTCATCGAGACATGCGCTATGAAAAGTACCTTGTGGTCAGAAACAGTGTAAAGCAGACGGCGGATCATGGCTGGATCCATTGGATAAAGCCTTGCCTGTTGGGTAAAACAAGGTCTTGGGAAGAAACCCATTATGTGTCGTCCTCCTCATGAGGTTTTGCTTTTTTCTCGCTGGTCTTTCTTTCCCCTATAGTCATCCGGAGCTGCGCCGGATACTCCTAGATGCTGACAAAAAAGGTATGTTTTTGTTTTTGCTTGTTCTTGCTTCATTATTACTTACACAGGCTTGCTTATGCTTGCCTTGCCTTTGTCTTCTTCTTCTATAGAGAAGAGTTTCATGGACTTTTTGGACCTGCCCTCCTTTGAAAAAGGTCTTGTCGACATCGGCGAACCTTATGGAGAGAACGAGAAGCCTACCCCTCGCGTGACTAAGCTTTTACCCGTTGGTCAAGATCTCCCCAAGTTGACACCCGTTCAACTAGCAGTTGAGAAACCCTCGGATCGGATCCTAGAAGCTAAGCAAAAGCAGGAGAAAAATCCAAGGGTGAGGAAAACTTCCTCTGTTGCTGATGGAAGCACGTCTAACAAGAGGGTGAAGAGGAAAAGTCGTCAGACCGTTCAGTCCAACTCCGAAGCGGATTCCCAGAAGACTCATTCTACTCAACCTATCAGTGTTGCGAAACCTCATTCTCAAGCTTCGGCTGGAGGTTCTGATCATAGAGAGAAATCTCCTTCGATTGTGCATGTGAGTGATCATTCCTCACCTCATGCTAAGCATGACTCACAAGTTGCTGGTGAGTTTTTTACTTTATTCCTTTTCGTCTCTTCTTGTTGTTTGCTTTCATCCTTTTATTTATATATATATGCATATGTGTACTGACCCTTTCGTATGTAGCAGGAGAAGAATTTGAACCCCCAAGGTTTGTTCCGGATTGGAGGTTGAATGAGGATGTGAGAGTCAATTCCAACTATGCTGCTAAGGAGTTTTTATACCATCTTGCCACTCCTGCCGATGACCAACATCTAAAAGCAATGTCCAACTATGACGTCCTTCGTCATAGTTGCCGGACCGTCGCTCAGAGTACCATTGCCGCAACAGAGTTGATGAAGCGTTATGAGAAGCTTAATAGTGAGTATGTTGATATGGCTAACTCTCATTTTGCTGAGAAAGAGTCCTTCTCCCAAGGGCAAGACTTGTTGGATCGCTTGAAAGTCTCTCATCAAAAGCTTAAGGAGTCTCATTCTGCATGTGCCAAGAATGAAGAGGAGCTGAATCTTCGTGTTCGAGCGCTTGAAGAGGAGAACGGGGCTCTCAAGAAAACCGCAGTTGAATCCACAGAGCAACTTTCCCTTAAGAATCTCGAGTTCATAGAAGTTTCTGGAAAGCTTTCTACTGCTGATACGAACAACAAACATCTCACGGTTCTCCTTAGACAAGCAGAAGTCGACAAACAGATGCTAATCCGGGACGGGATCCCATGCTTGGTTAGGAAATTGCTTGGAAGCTATGAGTACCGTAGGTCTCTCGGTGCGGCATGTAGCGTGGCCTTCTCCGCTGGTTTTATGAAGTCTACTGGTTTTGGCAGGACTGCGGCACAGGTGAAGACCATTTTGTCGAAGGTAAAAAACATTAAGAAGGATGCCTTGTCGACCTGGGTTGCTGGTTGTGATGCTTTGTTTGTTGCCTCATATCCCTTTATTGAAAAGGTATCCTCTTCTTATTCTTTGTCTGTGGGTGATTTGCTACAACTGGAGCCCGAGTGTGTGTGAGACCCCCAAAATCTGACATGGAACAACTAGGCAACGAGGGGGTAACACGTCATAGTACAAGAAACAATGAATTACAGTTCATACAAAGCTGACGAAATAAAAACATGTACATTACATCATAAAAGGGTCAGAGTTTTTAAACATAGGTCCCAGAGTTTTAGAAGCGGAAAATTATATTATTTCGTCTCAATGTATAACATAAAGTTTCTTAAAAGATAAAATAAATTTCTGACAGTTTATACTAAAACCAATCTTTTAAAAGCATCACATAAATCTCCAAGCTGCGACAATATCTTGCGGGCTCCCATCCAAGCAAAGCTAAGTAATAATACCTGAGATTAAATGATAGGTGTGTAAACACCCATCCTTTTACCACTTAATTCTGGCTAAAACAAGACCAAAACACGTATTTAATATCATTTGTTTGGAATTATGCGTGGTTTTTGTGTTTATTGTGATTTCAGAGCTAACCGGATGAATATTAAAGAAAACATGGGATTGCACGGGTTTTATCAAGGAAAAAGACTGAAGACGAAGTCTACTGTCTAAGAGATGCAAAAGATTTGAAGTCACTGGGCCTATTCGAAGATTTATCGAAGAAAAGGACCAAAGACGGAAGATTTACATAAGTCGAAGAAACTCAAGTCTATTTAACGAAGAAATTAAAAGACGAGTTGGATTTAATCGACAACAAATCCCGAATCAGAATCGAAAACGTCAACTTTTCTGAAAAGACGAGAAGGCAAGAAGAAAGGGAGAAAGGCCACTCACCAACCAACCACTAGGACTATAAATAGACCTCTCCCTTCACATGTTAGGGAGCTAGCTTCATTTTTCTTTTTTTCCAGTTCTTAGGTTCGGCTCATCACAAACACCATTAGGGTGTTTGGTGATTTTTCATCTTTCTTTCAATCTTGTAACCCTTAATCATTACTCTTGTTATTTTTACATTAATCAATCAATTCCAATCTTTCTATTCATCTTGTTCTTCATCATCTTTTTATTGCAAGTTCTTAAGTTTTTATTTGGTTCTAGTTTGATCTTAAAAAGTTGTTGATTTAGTGTTTTTATTGGTGGGATTTATTACTTATGGTATTTAAATGGTTTGTGTTTGATTTGGTAAAACCTTTTTAAGTATTGGAGTTGATTTTGGATCTAAAACCGTGTCCCCTGTTCTTCGCTACTGTCACTGTTCTTTCATTCCAGAACTTTCCGAACAAACGATTTTATATCTCCCTTATTCGGAATCCTGGATATTCCGAATAGGGGTGTTTACATTTCCTTTACTCGGAATATTTTATATATTCCGCATAGCTGATTTTTCCGCATAGTGATGTTTTTCCGAATAGCCTAATTTTCCGCATAAGGCAATTATTCCGCATAGTGCTCTCTTTCCGAATGGGCATGTTTTCCGCATAGAGATGTTTTCCGCATAGACCATATTTTCCGAATAGTGCTTCTTTTCCGCATAGAGTAATTTTCCGCATAGGGCATAATATTCCGCGTAGAGATATTTTTCCGAATAGCACCCTTTTTCCGCATAAGCTGATTTTTCCGTATAAGGTTATTTTTCCGAATAGAGTTCTTTTATTCCGAATAGGGCATCTTTTCCATTTATTCCGTATAGCACTCATTTTCAGTAAGGGTATTTTTCTGCTTTATCATTTAACTGTTTTTGATCTTCTGTTTCTGGCTTTAATCTTTATTTGCTTCATTTATTTAGAATAGAAAACCAAATCCACTTTTTGTCACCAAGAACAAATCCTTCCACTTTAAACTGAGATCAATTCAAGAGGATTCCGAGATATATTTTGAACCCATTGCAAATCATTGTATCAAATGGCGCCGTTGCCGGCTCTTCTCGTTAAGATCAAAAGTTTTTGTGAGAATTTGGATTTTGGGATCCGTTCCCCGTGAACGTTATTTTTTTAAAAAATTTTCAAAAACACTAAAAAATATAAAATTTTCAAAACTCCTAAAAAGTAAAAAACATAAAAACCAAAAATATTTGTGCTTTGTTTCTATTTGTTCGTTCTTTTACAGGTGTATGCGCACTCGATCCACGTCTTATCAAGAGCCCGAGCCTCTCGATAACTTAGACATGGCTGGGGTACAAAACAACAATAACATACCACCTCCAAATAATAATAACAACAACAACCCTCCTTTCAACAACATGAATAACAACAACAATGAACCCCTTCCGGATAATCGCCCAATGATTGAATTGCTCCAAGCTCATGTCGATGGCAACACGGATCCAATTGTCATCCCTCCAATTGCCGCCAACAATTTCGAGCTCAAGTCAGGCTTTATCCAGATGGTCTCTGCTCAACCATTCTTGGGACGCACCATTGATGATCCACATGACCACATCAAGAGATTTCTACAACTCACCAACACGGTCAAGTTCAATGGGGTTCCACAAGAAGTTATAAGGTTACAACTTTTTCCCTTTTCTTTAGAGGGACAAGCCCGGCATTGGCTTGCTAAGGAACCTCCACAGAGTATTCTCTCGTGGACGGATTTGGAAACAAAGTTTATAAATTACTTTTTTCCACCCTCTCGTACTACCGCTTTGCGGAATGAGATTATAAACTTTGAATAAAAGTACGATGAGTCGTTCAGTGAATCTTGGGATCGTTTTAAAGATCTTTTAAGAAAATGCCCACAACATGGTTTTACCAAAGTACATCAAATCAATACTTTTTACAATGGTTTAAGCATGAGTGATCAAGATTCACTGAACTGTGCCTCGGGGGGTAATCTATTGGCTAAGACTTCCAATGCTGCTTGGGACATCATTGAGAATAAGTCTCGTGTGCAAACCAAGAGTGTTCGGACCAATGTCGCTAGTGCTAGCACTAGTGACAGCGACAAGCGATTAGACAAACTCACTACGCTTCTTGAATCGCTTGTCACCCACACCGTCAACAACAACAGCAACAACGCTAAAAACGCTCAAGTTAACGCTGTCAGCCAACCTTGTGAGATATGCGGTGGTCCTCACTCCTACACAACTTGTACCGCCACCCAAGATTACCCTGCAGAGAATGTGAATGCGGCATATGGCACCTATCCTCAACCTGCTTATCAAGCTAGACCCCAAGGTGACCGTAACTTGCTTAGCTACCGCAGCAACAACTATCTTTCACCGCCTGGTTTCCCTCCTGCCAACCAAAACCAACAACAAAACCTTAACCGTCCTCCTCAACAACAACAACAACCTCGACAACCTTACATCCCTCCTCACAAGCAACAACAACCACCTCAAAGAAACAATCAAGTCTACCAACAACCTGCTTACCAACCACCTGCATACAATGCTCCTCCCAACCAACCCACCGCTCTTCACCAAGAAGTGGAAACTTATATGAGGACTAACGATGCGATAGTGGGAAATCTTCAGAGAGAGGTGCTCAACCTGAAAGCAGACTTGGTCAAGCAAGGAAACGATTTGAGAGCAGACATGAGAAACACGTTGGATAGCCAAACTAATGATCTAAGGAACATGATGGCTAGTTTCTTCCAAAGTAGTCAACCCTCTTCTTCGGGTATTCTTCCGAGTAACACCGTTGCGAACCCAAGAGGGGAGATGAAAGCAATCACTACCCGAAGTGGCAAAGGTACTAAGGAACCCGAGCTTCCTATACCTCCACCGGTGGTTGTGACTAAGGAGAACGAGTTACCTGCTTCTATTCCTCATCCTTCTCCTTCCCCAATTTCTCCACCTCTTCCTTCTACCCCTCCTCCACCCGTGGTTGTGAGTGATCCTATTCTTCTAAAGCCTTCCTCTTCTTCCAATATACCTTATCCATCTAGGTTGAGGAAAGAGAAGCAAAAGAGCAAGGATGATATTCAAGTTTCGAACTTCCTAAAAATGTTCAAACAACTGAATTTCAATATCTCCTTCGCTGAGGCTCTCGCTCACATGCCCAAATATGCCAAAATGTTTAAAGATCTTCTGAGCGACAAGGAAAAGCTCCTCGATATTGCCAACACCCAACTTAATGAGAACTGCTCTGCAGTGCTCTTAAGGAAATTGCCAACCAAGCTTGGTGATCCGGGTCGTTTTCTTATCCCTTGCAATTTCCCGGGAGTAGAGAATTGCATGGCCCTAGCCGATCTAGGTGCCAGTATTAATCTCATGCCTCTAAGTGTTTGGAAGCAATTATCTCTCCCAGAGCTAGTCCCCACCAAAATGACTTTGGAATTAGCTAACCGTACGGTTGCTTATCCTGTGGGGATAGCCGAAGACGTCATTGTAGGAGTCGACAAATTCACCTTCCCTGCTGATTTTGTTATCGTCGACTACGAGATGGACCCCCGTGTGCCACTCATTGTTGGTCGTCCATTCTTGAGGATCGGTCGCACTCTCATTGATGTTGAAGCCGGTGAGCTTATCATGAGAGTGGGTGACGATAAAGTAGTCTTCAACATGGGAAAGCTTTCTAAACAGCCTTATTCTTACGAGAGTGTTAATTGTATTGACGTTCTTGATGAGGCTTGTGAAGAACACTTCAAGGATGCTTGTAAAAACATTCCTCCCTCTCTTCCCAATGTTGAGACCGTTTCCTCTATCGACTCATCACTATCTCTCTTTGGAGAAAGTGATTTCCTTTGGAAAGATTTGGAAGCCACCTTGGAAGATGTGAAGCAAGACAATGACAATTCTACTGCCAATTGGGATGACGATCTCAGTTTCATTGCAAACCTCCTCAGAGAAGACAATCCTTCCCCTCCATCTCCCACTGTTATTGCTATCGAGACTCCGACTTCGAATACGCCTCCCGTCGACAATCCTCCGGATCTAGAACTTAAGGAGTTGCCACCCCATCTTGAGTATGTATTCCTCGAAGAAGAGAAGAAGTCGCCAATCATCATTGCTAAGGATTTGAAGGATGAAGAGAAAGCTCGACTTGTCGCTGTGTTGAAGGATCATAAGAAGGCTATCGCTTGGAAGATTTCGGATATTCGTGGAATTGATCCTCACTTCTGCACACACAAAATTCTCATGGAGGACGACTTTAAGCCCACAATTCAAAGCCAACGAAGGGTGAATCCAAAAATCCATGAAGTCATCAAAACAGAAGTTATCAAACTTCTTGATGCGGGTATGATTTACCCTATTTCGGATTCACCATGGGTTAGTCCAATCCATTGTGTGCCCAAGAAGGGCGGAATAACCGTTGTTCCCAATGAACACAACGAGTTGATTCCCACTCGTCTCGTTACTGGCTGGAGAGTTTGTATAGACTACCGCAAACTCAATGATGCCACGAGAAAGGATCATTTCCCTCTACCTTTTATGGACCAAATGCTTGAACGCTTAGCGGGTAATGAATATTACTGCTTTCTTGATGGTTTCTCGGGTTATTTTCAAATACCCATCGATCCCCAAGATCAAGAGAAGACTACATTCACTTGTCCCTATGGCACTTTTGCTTACAAAAGAATGCCTTTTGGCTTATGTAATGCGCCTGGGACTTTCCAAAGGTGTATGTTAGCTATCTTCCATGACATGGTTGAACAAACCATGGAAGTCTTCATGGACGATTTCTCGGTCTTCGGGGATTCTTTCTCTTCTTGCCTTGCCAATTTGGAACGTATACTCAAGCGGTGCGAAGACACTCGCCTAGTTCTAAATTGGGAAAAATGCCATTTTATGGTAAAAGAAGGCATCGTGCTTGGACATAAGATCTCGAAAGCCGGTCTTGAAGTAGACCGTGCTAAAGTCGATGTTATCGCAAAGTTGCCTCCACCTTCAACTGTGAAGGGTGTGAGAAGTTTCCTGGGTCATGCGGGCTTTTATCGACGATTCATCAAAGATTTTTCTCAAATCGCTCGCCCGATGACCCACCTCTTGGAAAAAGATACTCCTTTTATCTTTTCCAAAGAGTGTCTTGAAGCCTTCAACTCGCTTAAGGATAAGCTAACTAAGGCACCCGTCTTGGTTACCCCTAATTGGGAGCTTCCCTTTGAGTTGATGTGCGATGCTAGTGATTTTGCTATTGGAGCGGTTCTTGGACAAAGAGTGAACAAACACTTCCAACCGATCCATTACGCTAGCAAGACAATGACAGGGGCACAATTGCATTATACGACAACCGAAAAAGAGCTTTTAGCTGTTGTCTATGCTTTTAAAAAGTTCCGCCCCTATCTTGTTCTTTCTACCACCATTGTGTATACCGATCATTCCGCGCTGAAGTACTTGTTGACAAAGCAAGATTCCAAACCAAGACTTCTTCGCTGGGTTTTGCTGCTCCAGGAATTTAAAATCGAAATTCGCGATAAAAAAGGAGCAGAAAACTTAGCCGCGGACCATCTCAGCAGACTTGAGGATCCTTACCAAGGGGATCATCCGAACAAAGAAATCAATGATTCTTTCCCCTTGGAGACCTTAATGTCTATAAACTCGAAGCCGAATGAAACCCCGTGGTTTGCGGACTTTGCAAACTACTTGGCGGGTGGAATTCTCAAGGAAGGGTTGACGTCCCAGCAAAAGAAGAAGTTCTTTACCGACATCAAGACTTACTTTTGGGACGACCCTTACCTATTCAAACAATGTGCCGACTTGATTATCCGCCGATGTGTTGATGGACAGGCAGCGTCTGAAATCCTTAATGCTTGCCACAAAGGACCCACCGGTGGTCACTTTGGTCCCAACTACACCGCTAAAAAAGTGTTTGATTCCGGATTTTATTGGCCCTCCATATACCGTGACGCTCACGATACGGTCAAACGATGTGATGTTTGCCAAAAGCAAGGCAAAATCACACATAAAGACGAGATGCCTCAGAATTTCATTCAAGAGTGTGAAATCTTTGATGTTTGGGGTATCGACTTTATGGGGCCATTCCCTTCTTCTAAAGGAAACAAATACATCCTTGTTGCCGTTGACTACGTTTCAAAGTGGGTTGAAGCCAAAGCTTTACCCACTAATGACGCAAGGGTGATTTGTAACTTTTTGAAAGCTCTATTCGCTAGATTCGGTGTGCCTCGCGCCATTATTAGTGATCGTGGGACTCATTTCTGCAATGACCAATTTGCAAGAGTCATGGCTAAGTACGGTGTAAACCATCGTCTTTCCACAGCCTACCACCCACAAACTAATGGCCAGGCTGAAATATCCAACCGAGGACTGAAGCGAATTCTGGAAAGAACCGTGGGAGAGCATCGTGCCGCATGGGCTGATAAACTCGATGATGCTTTGTGGGCTTTCCGTACTGCATACAAGACTCCGATTGGTTGTACACCATATCGTCTTGTGTACGGGAAAGCGTGCCACCTCCCCATTGAGTTGGAGCACAAGGCTTATTGGGCCTTGAAGTGGGCTAATTTTGATATAAACAAAGCCGGTGACCTACGCAAGATCCAACTCAATGAGCTGAATGAACTTCAGAATGAGGCTTATGAAAATTCTTTGATCTATAAGGAACGAACTAAGCTCATTCACGACTCCAAGATCAAAAACCGAGAGTTCCATGTTGGAGACAAAGTCTTACTTTTTAACTCTCGGTTGAAAATCTTTTCGGGCAAGCTGAAATCTCGTTGGTCCGGCCCATTCACCATTGCCCAAATTTTTCCATATGGTACTCTCGAGCTCGCTCAACCTAATGGACCAAATTTTAAGGTGAATGGCCAACGAGTGAAGTTATACTTTGGTGAGGACACCTCTCAGGAGGTGATTCCATCCCTCACCACGTTCCCCATGAACTAATTTTGGGTCGAGTCAGGCTCGTGACTCGGTTATCAAAAACAAGCGCTCCTCGGGAGTCAGCCCGAGTATCTATCCCTTTAACCCCCTAAGTGTAGGGGATGACCTATTTTGGTCATTTGTGTTTGTGTGGTGATGTGATTACAGGGATAACTGCAATCTTGGAAATCTTTGAAAGAACCGTGCTCCCGTGTTATCCGAAATCCGGTTCTATCTCTCAACTATCGTGATTCAATTTTCTTCATACTCACATTTGAAATTGATCACTTTAGTCGTCTCTTCCTTAACTCGAGTTAACCAACGTGCACAATGTCATAAGTGTAGGGGAGACTTTTCCCACATGCTTAAACATTGAGGACAATGTTTATCTTAAGTGTAGGGGAGACTTCTATCGAAGTTTTAAAGTGGACTTTTCCATGAAAATGCCTTCATTTAACCGGAAAATCGTCTTTTTCAACATTTTTCAAATTTTTTATTAACTTTGGCCATTTAGTCGTAATTTTTAAAATTTTTATCGTTGCTTTCATATGTATATATCCCGCAATAAAGTCAAAAATATTAATAAAATGGTGTAGTGAGTTTAGAAGTCTTTGATATATTAGGCCCGTTGCGATTATTTTGACTCAACCCGAATAGACTTATCCAAGTTTATTCTAGCTAGTATCCTTAACCATGTAGACCTTAATTGGTTTATTAGGCTAAGTGTCCACGAATCTCATTACTTGAGATTTTAAATTGTGGAGGACGAGAAATGATAGAGTCAATTATAAGTCGGTATTCTTGCGCAAGCTCACTTGGTGTAATTATTTGCCTATTCTCCCATCACTTGCTAATAATTTATCTGCAATAAGTAAGGTCTTACGATTTGAAAAGTTACTTAGCTTCTAGCCCAAGATCGTTTAAAAGTTGCTCGGTAATGATAAGAGTTCATAGCCAAGGCATAACTTATGAAGCGGGGCGCGAAGATTGGCGAGTCCGAAAAGGCCCTAACAAGGCATGAGGATTCAATTTTATTGCTGAAGATCCAAAGTGATGTGAAAAGCATTATTCCTAAAGTCAATATGAAGGATCAAGACTCACGACGAAAAGCAATCAACTCCCATAAAGATCATGGAGAAGTCTATCCGAAAAGACCCTAACAAGGTATGAGGATAAATAGATCCAAGTCCGAAAAGGAGGCGGATCGTTGTATCTCAAAATCCCAATTAGAGATTGAAGAAATAATCATGAAGTCGTGGTCAACAAAGTTGGAGTACCCCTCAAAAGTCTCCAAGTGAAGAAACTCTATTATGATGAGAAGACCATTATCTTAAGAACGTCTCTCGAAGATATGAAGTATGAAGTACATGCCAAATATCGGCCCGAGAAAGGTCTCAAATCGTGAACCAAGTTATGCCAAGATATGAACTTTTTGATATCCCGAGAAGCAGTTTTAAGAGATTTTGTCCTTTAGCTAACCATTGATCAAATCGTCCTACTTTGCTTTCAGCTTTAATAAACTATCGAAATAAGTCCAAAAAATGCATCTTCATGATCATTCTAAGACAAAAATAAAATATAAGAGATACACCTAGGAATAAGGGAGTTTAAGCATTTAATTAAGCCATGTGTGTAAGTGTTTGATTTACTAACTTATAATAACAATGATCTCGTTTTCAAGCTTAGTTTGGGGAACGTGAAACTTGAGGGTGATAAATCTTCGCAACACCAAAGCCCTAATGTAAGTCCTTGATTTCTTACAAGTTATTTCCATCCTTTTGTTTATTTTAGAGTTTTAAGTTCTCTTAGTATTTTAATTGTTGTTTAGTAGAATTTAAATAAGGCCAAGGTTGATTGATTATGAGAAAATGTAAAATTGCTTTATCACTAAGCATTGTATGAGGGCATGGCAATGGTTAAGTGTAGGGGATTTGATAGGTGTGTAAACACCCATCCTTTTACCACTTAATTCTGGCTAAAACAAGACCAAAACACGTATTTAATATCATTTGTTTGGAATTATGCGTGGTTTTTGTGTTTATTGTGATTTCAGAGCTAACCGGATGAAAATTAAAGAAAACATGGGATTGCACGGGTTTTATCAAGGAAAAAGACTGAAGACGAAGTCTATTGTCCAAGAGATGCAAAAGATTTGAAGTCACTGGGCCTATTCGAAGATTTATCAAAGAAAAGGACCAAAGACGGAAGATTTACATAAGTCGAAGAAACTCAAGTCTATTTAACGAAGAAATTAAAAGACGAGTTGGATTTAATCGACAACAAATCCCGAATCAGAATCGAAAACGTCAACTTTTCTGAAAAGACGAGAAGGCAAGAAGAAAGGGAGAAAGCCCACTCACCAACCAACCACTAGGACTATAAATAGACCTCTCCCTTCACATGTTAGGGAGCTAGCTTCATTTTTCTTTTTTTCCAGTTCTTAGGTTCGGCTCATCACAAACACCATTAGGGTGTTTGGTGATTTTTCATCTTTCTTTCAATCTTGTAACCCTTAATCATTACTCTTGTTATTTTTACATTAATCAATCAATTCCAATCTTTCTATTCATCTTGTTCTTCATCATCTTTTTATTGCAAGTTCTTAAGTTTTTATTTGATTCTAGTTTGATCTTAAAAAGTTGTTGATTTAGTGTTTTTATTGGTGGGATTTATTACTTATGGTATTTAAATGGTTTGTGTTTGATTTGGTAAAACCTTTTTAAGTATTGGAGTTGATTTTGGATCTAAAACCGTGTCCCCTGTTCTTCGCTACTGTCACTGTTCTTTCATTCCAGAACTTTCCGAACAAACGATTTTATATCTCCCTTATTCGGAATCCTGGATATTCCGAATAGGGGTGTTTACATTTCCTTTACTCGGAATATTTTATATATTCCGCATAGCTGATTTTTCCGCATAGTGATGTTTTTCCGAATAGCCTAATTTTCCGCATAAGGCAATTATTCCGCATAGTGCTCTCTTTCCGAATGGGCATGTTTTCCGCATAGAGATGTTTTCCGCATAGACCATATTTTCCGAATAGTGCTTCTTTTCCGCATAGAGTAATTTTCCGCATAGGGCATAATATTCCGCGTAGAGATATTTTTCCGAATAGCACCCTTTTTCCGCATAAGCTGATTTTTCCGTATAAGGTTATTTTTCCGAATAGAGTTCTTTTATTCCGAATAGGGCATCTTTTCCATTTATTCCGTATAGCACTCATTTTCAGTAAGGGTATTTTTCTGCTTTATCATTTAACTGTTTTTGATCTTCTGTTTCTGGCTTTAATCTTTATTTGCTTCATTTATTTAGAATAGAAAACCAAATCCACTTTTTGTCACCAAGAACAAATCCTTCCACTTTAAACTGAGATCAATTCAAGAGGATTCCGAGATATATTTTGAACCCATTGCAAATCATTGTATCATTAAACATGTAAAATCGTCAACATAAAGTTGAGTGATATTCATAGGTTTAGCAGTAAACGTGTGGAACACAATAGAATTTGTAAAACACGTAATGGGGGGGTTAACTATGTACGTCCATAGTCACGATGCATATTATTGTTGTTTAGTCTCATGAACCGAAGCTTAACTCAAATGTAAGTTCCTCTAGGGAGTATTCAGCCTAAATACTCAAGTATAAACGAATATTAGTGCGTCAAAATCGGGACGGGGATTGTCAATCCCGATGGATCCACCCACAACATTCGCGCTTAGCGCAATGCATACGGGACAATTAACGATTCATGATAAGAGAGGAAACTCAAGGCTAACGTCTAAAAGCAATAATACCATTGAAATCATCTGTAAAGCATATACGTTTAGAATAACATACGAGTTCTGGATAGCAATACAGTTTTATATTTAGTTGTGTTCCACCATGTAAAATCTCACCCCGTGTTTAGAAACCATGTACAAGTAAAAAGGGGCTATGAACTCACCTTATCCACGTGGTAAGTCAATCACGGTACTCAGTAACTGAGTAGAAACGGTAGTGGTAGACGATCACCGACGATACGGATGCCCGGGGAAACACGAAAACCGCAAACTATCAAAATAAGGCGCGCGTTAAGACTCGAACTCGAATATCGTTATGTACCAAATATAATATGACTCAACTATTTTCAAAGTATACACGTTTCAAAACCATTGACACGAATCAAATGAGTCCTTTTATCCAACGTTACTCGTTAAAACACTTGAACACTTGAAAATGACCCGTCATACGACGCAAAGTCAACGCAAGTCAAACTATCCTTTAACCTTACTTGGACCAGTAGCTAAGTCATTTATATAATGACTAAGCACTTGAGTAAGTCATCATGTCCGATGATGAATACTCAAACTCACGCAACACAAACATTGAACTACGTGTCCAAAATAAAAATCAACAAGTACACTCCGAATGTACACACCGATCTACCCTATCTAGACTTGTCCGTTTTACATGAACATTGGTGTCAAGGTCACTTATAACCTGTATAAGACCTCACCAAAATTTGAGCCAAAGTTCACACTTTAAAATCCATCAGCTCGACATTTTACTCGACTCCAAATTTTAGGACAGATTTGTACACTTGTTTTGTAAAACTGTTTGGACCACTTTAAAAGTACAAACTCGACAATCCATCATTTGAAACCACTACTAGACTCATCAAACTCAGTTTGTAAACTTTGAAAATCAGTAGCATCAACTATCTAACCAAGCCTAAAGTCCCCGAGAGTCGACCCAAAATCAGCCACAATTTCGGATTGTGCCGACTTGCGTCTCCCGGTACACGAAAACTAAAACTAGCATAACTTTTGACTCGTAATGACTTAGAAGCTCTATCTTATACCAAAACGACCGTCTCGGAAAACTCTACAACAATTTCAAATAATCTCAGACTTTCACAGACCTTAAATCCACGAAACAATCTGTTTAAGGCTGCTATCCCAAATTAGCTTTTTAGAAAACATGTCAAACCCATTTTTCAAGCAAAACCACTCATTCCCATACCCCTAGGATCACTATACTATGAAACCCATCAACCAAACACACATAAAAACACTTGCATGCAAAATCTAACAAAATCAAAGATAAAAAACAAGACTTTTAAGGATTAAAACAACATAATCTTACTAAAAATCATACATGCATGATGATTTAAACACAAACCCACCATGGAATCATAAAGTTATAAAAAAAAACCTTGATGCATGTACATGATTTTTATATCAAAAGAACCACAAGAAGATTTTAGGATGGGGTCTTGTTTTAGTTTTGGATGAATCATGATGGATGGTGGTGGTTGATGGTGGTGAAGGTGGCGAAAATTAGAGAGGGTGGGGAGAGAATGCATATTTTTTTTTGTTAGCTAGTTATGTGTGTGTTGTGAGTAAAAAAAATGGTTTATATATGATTGTAGTGGAGGGGCTAATATTGCCAACTTGCAAACTTGTGGACTTAAAAATAATTAATAGTTTTAAAGGGTAGAGAAAGGTCATTGGTAAATATTGAAAATATTTATGGGGCTCGGGTTTCGTGAAAATACTTTTCAAAAGTTACAATGCATCATAAAAATGATTATACGATTCCTCGACACGACTTAATACGTAATTAAAACGAAATCGTCAAAAATATTAATTATCGAAACGATCGATAAATAAACGTAAACTTTTGGGCATCCGTCGGTATCGCGATCACTAGGAATTCTCGTTGTACATTATTTTTGAATAAACTTGTTGTAAAACACACGCGGGTGATTTTAAATCAAAAACATTGATTTAAATTAAATATGGAAACATAAAATAAAAATTTATAATTCCATACAAAGTATTTATCGATGATCAGAAAAATACTTAAAAAGTACAATTTAAAATCTCAGGATTTACATAAAGCAATACAAGAAAACTTAATACGTTGAAAATTCAGAAACACGAATAAAAAGAATAAAATAATGCTGGGAAAAGTACGGGTTCTCACAGTCTTCCCCCCTAAAGGAACTCTGGTCCCCAGAGTTCTCCTGAAAGCAGTAGAAGATGCAAACAAGAGGAGGTACAAAGTGTAGAACAAAATTTATTGCTTCCCAGGTAATTTTCGTACCACGACGAATCTTAACGGTTAGAATTCACTATGCTTCAGTTTCTTAACTCCTTTTCGTATAACTTCTCAGTCTTGGATTAGGATAACGATCTTTCAATACAAAGATACATCGAGAGATAGAGTTGTTGGAAATACGTGCGATAAACTATCAAGAATGAACACAAGAATCGCTTAAACAGACAAAGTGCGATAAAATGAACCAAGACTGTAAATCAACAAGGGGTCGCAAATCATGCAACTGTAAAACGTGACAATCTTAAAACGTAACAAACCAGTTAGAAAAGAAATAGAAGAGAAAAATGAATAACATATGATCATTCAAAATATAGGCTGTCAAAATCAGTTGTCTAGTATTTTGGTATTACTTTAAAACTTAGTTTTAAATTTTTCTTTATTAAAAGAAAATTCACAAGGTGTAGTGATTTAAAATCAAACTTTTATATAAAATGAGTGGGTAAACATTTGTCAAATCTTTTTCTTGATCAGGATTTTCGAAGCAAAAGTAGAACAGTTCAAAATAGTTATCCTGATCGGCTTAAGGACTTTTGGGTGACTGTATGAAATTATTGTTAAAACTTAGGATTAACGTTACCATTAGGAAAAATCAGATTTTCCAAATTATTTAGAATCATTTCTAGAAATTATAAATTAATTTAATAATTTCATTAGGTTGACAGTAAAGTATGATATAATCAATTACTTTAAAAGATACAACTTGACACTGTTTAAACATAACTTAAAATTTTACCCAAGAGGATGTACAAATTCGATATTAAACTTGAAATGGGTATTTTGACAATTTAAACATTTGGTAAAATGTATAAAACGTTCTTAAAAATTAATAATAATTTTTATAAATTCAAGAAAGTGTTTAAGATATCAAACGATAAACACGTAATAGTTTCTGGTTTTCAGATTGTGACAAAATAGCAAACGATTATGAAACGAATATCGATCAACAATTAGTATACAAGCAATAGCACGAGGGATTAAAACGGAAGTCGTATCAACTCTTAACGAACATGATAGAATAGATGCATCGATGATAAGGACAATAAGAAACAAAGGATTCAGCAAGATTAATTCACGAGTGCGGTTGGCGTCACCAATAACGGCTTATTAAGTTCTCGGTGGTCGACATACGATCGAAAGAGAAAAACCACACAACGAATTTTCGAATCAAAGAAAATTCTTAAGGAGTCAATTGAGAGTAAATTCAGTAAAATGAAAACATTAGCAATAAGAGGCGAAATCAATACGTGGTTCACACGAATGGATATTCAAGGCGATAGTGTCTTAACACATATCATGACAATTACACAGAATTATCGTTCTCGTCCAATCGTAAATCATTATATGCGTCCAGAGGCGTTTCGAAGGTCTACCAAAATAGATAAAGAAGGTTGATCGATGTAGGAGCATAGCAACGTTGAAACTTTCAAGTCGGGTATCAATGGTAAGAATTTAGGCAAATGGTAACGAAAATCGTATCATGAGGATGATGAGGTAACAGGTAAAACATATGTCGTTGAGTAAAGAAATATGTACTTGAGGCATGTACTCTGTTCAAGAAAAGATAAGGGTTCATATGTGTAAGTCACGAATTGTTGTTACTCGCATAGAATGTAAAAGTTTTCAAAACTTTTATTTTATCTAACTTTTAAAGGAACATAATTAAAAAATTGATTGTTGGTCAAATATTTTAGGCGACTACTATTCGGCCTTGCATGGCTCCTTCTAAATTAAGCATAGGTGATCAGGCCATGCATAATTTAGGAATAGCAATGCGATGCTCAGCTTTGTCAAACCAGTATTACATAACATATGATTTAAAATATGTATATAATAGCATTTGTAAAAACAGAAATCAAAATAACATATGAAACTACCTCGTAAAATTTATGTCATTTAATTTTATAAAGTAGCGTTCAAGTATCTTGTAAAGCCCAAGTAAGTTATTTTGTAAATTGGTTTGCAAACAATATTTGCTTGAGTTTATATGGTATCTTATAAAATAGCGAGTGGGTTACAAGAGGGAAATAAGGAGTAGTTCAAGACAGTCAGCGAAATGGTTACAAGGTGATAAGGTTTCAAGAGGTTTAGCCGAAATCGTCAGGAGACACGTGTCAAAACGATAACGAACGATATGTAAACAAGATCTTCAATTCTCGGTCCAAATCAGTGGTACGATAGAAGCAAAGAAAAATAATAAAATGACAAATAAGTCATAAATAAAAGAAAGGAATAAGGAATCCGTATGTGTGCACATCGTGATTAATTTGACAATAATACACTTTTAAGAAAGTAAGGTATCAGTTAACAAATAGTACAATCACACTGAAAAGTTTCTATATTAGGAAGTTACCGAATTTCAAAAGTTCAAGATCTATGTATAAGTATGACCGAACTCAAAGTTACTATTTTATACTTGTTTAAACGCAAATCATTGTTTTTTTTAGTTTGCAAAATATCCTTAGTTAAAGTTTTACGAGCTCAAATGAACTCAAAAACGCTTGAAATCATATTTTTAAAGTCTATCAGTTTTTTTACTTTTGGGTTTGACTAGACCAATTAACTCGCTAAATGATATTTTTAATACTCGAAGTCCTATGCAATTCGATGTAAAACGACGTTTCAGACAACTTTTTAGTTTTACCCGGGACTTGAAACGGAATAAAAATGGACGAAAATGACCTTGCATTAAATCTGTCAACAAAATGATATTTTAGCATTATTCAGAAAATAACTTCCTAGATTTTTGATAGGTGTGTAAACACCCATCTTTTCTACCACTTAATTACAATAATAACCGGACCTAAACGTGTATTTTATGTCTTTTATGTCGGAATTATGCGTGGTTTGTGTTTTTGTTGTAATTTAGGATGAAATTATGAAAAGTGGAGAAAACACGGACATTCACGGGCATTTACGGACTTTTATTGAAGAAAAGGATGAAAGACGAAGTCAAGAAGTCAAGAGTGCAAAAAGAACGGAAGTCCACGACCAATTCTGAAGATTTATCGAAGAAAATCTCAAAAGACGGAAGTTTATCAAAAGCCGAAGAATTCAAGTCTATTTTATTGAAGAATTTAAAGACGAGTTCAAAAGAAATCCCGAAGTTAAAAGTCCCTTAAGTCCAAGATTAAAGAAGATTAGAAGAAAAGGACTAAGTACGCAATTAATGAAGATTAAAAGAAGGAGGGACTTAATTATGCAATTAAGAGAAAAGGAAAGAGGGGAGGAAGCTTCCTTAATCCTCCCCTATAAATAGATTAGGATGTTTATTTTTTCACTCTTGTTGGCTAAGGTGACAATTAGTCTTCCACCATTTTAATTACTTGTCATTTACTTAATTGTCAATTTAATTACCTTGTCTCGCACCTTAAATTCATTTAATTTCAAGTAAGTTTTCATTTAATTATTGTTAATCTTTATTTTATCTTGTCAATCTCTTATCTACCTTTCTTAATCTTTGATTTATGTGTTTATGTTTATGCTTTTATTTTGATCCAAGTGGTTTGATTATTGTGGTTAAAGTTGTTTGATTTCTTGTTTTTGATTGTTTGTTGATGCTATTTGTTGATTCGTTACTGTTTTTATTAATTCGTTGTGTTGATTTTGCTTGATTTGTGTTTATATCTGCTGTTACTCATCTTCCTTGTTCTTCGGAAGAGTTTGCCTTGTTTCTGTGTTTCCAGAAAAAGTTCCGAACCAAGGAAAGGATAGAAGGTTTCATTCGGAAGTCTGAAACTTCCGAACCAAGTCTGTTCATTCGGAACTCAAAAAGTTCCGAATCAAGGAAACTCATTCGGAACTTCAAAAGTTCCGAATAAAGGAACTTCATTCGGAACTTCAAAAGTTCCGAATCAAACTTACTCATTCGGAAGTCAAAACTTCCGAACCAAGACTTTTCATTCAGAAGTCCAAACTTCCGAACCAGAGAGCTTCATTCGGAACCTTCCGAACCAACTCCAAAAAGTTCCGAACCAACTCCAAAAAGTTCCGAACCAAGGGCCTTCATTCGGAAGTTCTAAACTTCCGAATCAAGGAGCTTCATTCGGAAACTTCCGAATCAAGGGGTGACCAGAAACTTCCGAATCAAGGAAGAATTTACAAGTTCCGAATCAGTAAGTTCCGAACGAAGCATTGTTTTGGATAAGTGACATATTCAGACCAATTTGTTCCGGATCAAGGATTTTGGTAATATTCCAAGTGAAGAAGAATCATTTCAACCAAAGGTGACATTTAGGATGAGTGATTGTTCCAAACGAAGGTTTATTCCGAATGAGCTGTATTCAGGTTCTTATTAGCTTTTGTCTTTAATTTTTATCTTCAAGCTTTATTTTATTTGCCTTTTTATTTAATTGCACTTTTAGATTATTTGCCTTAGTTTTAGTCGCACTTTAAGTTTGCCTTAGATAGATTTAAGTTTACGTCAATTTACTTTAGTGCCCTTTAATTTGAGTCACGTTTTTAAATACTCGCACTTTACTTTAATTAGACTTAGATTTACTTAAAAAGCACTTTTACTTTTAAGTCTTTGCATTTAAATTTAAAATCACCCAAAAATATTCTTTTTCACCAAAGATCAACTTAGTCATACATAGGAGCCTAGATCAATTCGATTAGATTCCGAGAACACGAACTTATTAATCTTTAATTTTTATACGGGCAAAAGCCGTGTATCAAATGGCGCCGCTGCCGGCTCTTTTCGTTAAGATCAACAGTTTTATGTGCTAGACACGTTGCTTTTTGGGATCCGTTCACTCGTGAACGTTATTTTTCTTGCCTAAAAAATTCATAAAAACCATAAAAATTAAAAATTTCAAAAATCCAAAAAGATTTTATCTTTATTGTGTATATATATATTGTTTTTGTGTTTGGTTTTGTTTTCTTTTGCATTTTCAGGTGTATGCGTACTAGATCTTCTAATTATCAAGAGCCCGAGCCTCAAGAAGATTTAGATATGGCAGGTGTTAACAACAATAATCAACCACCGCACCTTAATAATAACAACAATGCTCTTCCACAGCCCGATCTTCGGACCATGGAGGAACTTTGTCAACCAACAATGTTTGGACGAGGAGGACCGATTGCGCTGATGCAAATCAACGCTCCTGAGTTTTCGTTGAAGCACCACATGATTCAGCAAGTACAAACAAACCCATTTAGAGGATTACCTGATGATGATGCCAACAAACACCTCGACATGACTCAACGCTTTCTTTCGCGCTACTTTCCACCATCCATGGTCACAAGCCTTCGCAATCAGATCAGCGGTTTCATGCAAGACCCTAATGAATCTCTTTTCGACGCTTGGGAGAGATATAATGTCTTGATCGACCGTTGTCCAAACCACAACATGCTTCCGGTCACCTTGATCGATACTTTCTACAACGGATTGACTTTTCGAGATCGTGATACGATTAATGCAGCCGCCGGTGGCACATTCATGAAAAGGAGACCCGAGGAGTGTAGAGAGTTAATAGAGAACATGACTACTCATCATAAGAACTGGGATTCCTCTGCTTCTTCTAGAAACAACACGAGAGTCAATGTTTCTTCTACCTCAGCAAACCCTGAGATGACCGAACTCACCCGCATGATGGCTGAAATGAGCAAAAGTATTACGCTTCTCGCTTCAAACCAACAACAACAAGTTAAAGCGGTCGCTAATCCTTGTGAAACATGTGGCGGTCCTCACTCATATACCGATTGTCCTTCGACACAAGGAAATCCGGAAAATGTGTATGCAGCTTACGGTAATTATTCACCGGAAAATTACCAAGCTAGACAACAAGGGGATAGAAACCTGCTGAGCTACCGTTCCAACAATTACCTTTCACCCGGTTTTTCTCCTCAAAACCCCGCCAACAACTACAATAGAAGCAACCAAATCCCACCTCGTGCTTCTAACCCTTATCAACCACCCACCCAACAACACCCACCCATTAATCCCGATGTTGACACAATCATGAGAACTCAAGGTGAGCAAATCAAGAATCTACAGAGCCAAATAATCAATTTGAAAGGAGATATCTTGAAGCAAGGTAATGACATCAGAACCGAGGTTCGTGAAAACCTTGAATCCTCCTTCATCACTCAAACAACTGAATTAAAGAATCTATTGGCTAGTTTCTTGCCCGAAGCTCAACCTTCTTCTTCTTCGGGTTCTCTACCTTCAAACACCGTCACCAATCCGCGAGCTAATGTGAGTGCTATAACTACGCGTAGTGGAATTACCATTGTCAATCCACCTGATTCACCACCATTATCTACACCTCCTCCACCACCATGTATCCCTACTCCTCTTACACTTAGTGATAGTACACCATTACCGTCTCCGCCTCGTCATGACGATGTATCTCGGAAGGACCCTTCAACATCACAACCTTCACCAACTACACCTCCACCTAACCCTTATCAGCCCAGAATCCCATACCCTTCTCGCATAGGCAAGACCAACGAGCTAACCAAGAATGACTGTAATGTAATGAAATATGTGGATATGCTATCTAAAATGACCATCAACATTAGCCTTGTTGAAGCACTTTGCCACATGCCAAAATTTGTCAAAGCATTCAAGGAATTGCTTAGCAAGAAGGAGAAGCTGATTGAACTCGCCAACACACGATTAAATGAAAACTGCTCTGCAGTCCTTCTTAGAGAACTTCCGGAAAAGCTTGGTGATCCCGGTCGTTTTGTGTTGCCTTGCGTGTTCAACAAAACTGAAGAATTTACTGCCCTTACTGATCTCGGGGCTAGTATTAATTTGATGCCACTCAGTGTTTGGAAAACACTATCATTGCCCGACCTCATTCCAACAAAGATGACTCTCGAACTTGCAAACCGCACTCTCGCTTACCCCGTTGGTATAGCCGAAGATGTGTTTCTTAAAGTTGGCACATTTACCTTCCCGGTCGATTTTGTCGTAGTTGATTATGAAATGGACCCTCGTATTCCCCTAATACTTGGTCGGCCATTCTTGAGAACCGGACGTGCTTTAATAGATGTGGCCGAAGGTGAGTTAATCTTACGAGTCGGGGATGATTCTAAAGTTTTTAAAATGGGGAAGCTTACAGGCAAATCCTTTGGAGGCCGAGAATCAGTGAATATGATAAATGTGCTCGATGACTTTACCGTCTATGACAATCCTCTATTCGAGTCTTCCACTGATAATCCACTTTTCAATGATGATGTGGATGATTCTCACTCTACTATGGACGCTTCTCCCATTTATGATTCGCCACCGGTCTTCGATGCTTATGATGATGATGATTCTAGCTCAGATTCGGATGATTTTGACTGTACTTCTGAGTATCCCGAGCTGCCCACTTTCGATGATTTTGATGAGGCTGATACTCTCTCGAGCGATTCTTCACATGATGAAGATCCTCCGCCATCACTCGATCCTACTTTGGACGATTACTCATTCGAGGAAGATTTCTCTGAATTTATCAACACATACTTCCCTCATGAGAGTGATGCACCTCCTTTGGACTTTGAAGATTATCGTCTTGATACTACTTTGGATTTGAAGAGCATTTTGTCCAAGGAGAAGAAACCGGTTGACACCAAAATCCGTTGCACGTATGATTTGACACCTCTTTGTCCCACTTCTGAGGACGAGGTTGTGCTTCTTTGCGGATCTTCTTCACACTCGGCTGAGCCTGAGTGCTATTTTCCCCTGAAGGAAAAGGTGTTCGACCCCGGTATTGAAGTCTTTAAGCCATCTCAGTATCCACCTGATGAAATAAAAGGAAAAATATTTGGACCCATTGAAGACATGCTTGCACCGCTTCATACTTGCTTCCACCATGCTCCATCGCTGCTTAAGGGAACCTTTCCATTTCTCTTTTGGCTTGCCTTGTTCGCCTTAAGCTCTTGCTTATTGATGGATGAAAACTATGTCTTTGATCCTGGTGGATTTGTTTCATGCTACTTCCGTTGATGATCAAGGTCGAGTCAGGCTCACGACTCGGTTAACAAAAACCAAGCGCTTCTTGGGAGGCAACCCATGCATCTATCTTTTCGCTTTCTTTACCATAAGTGTAGGGGGGACCCTTTGGATTGCTATTTCCTCTCCTCACTTCTTAATCAGGGATTCGAGCTTCAATGATCCACTCTTGATGATTCTTGACGACCCGTGATTCCGTGTTCTACTTCCTCCCGGTTCTATCCTAAACTCTTTTCGATTCACTATTTTATATTTTCTCAATATTAAAATAGGAATCTCTTTAGTGGTCTTTTCCTTAGCAAGATTTAAACAACGTGCACAATGTCCTAAGTGTAGGGGAGCTTACTCCCACATGCTTAAACATTGAGGACAATGTTTATCTTAAGTGTAGGGGGGACTTCTATCGAAGTTAAGTGGTCTTTTCCTTGTTTTTGTCCTCATTTTAACCGGAAAATCAATTTTTCGACATTTTTCAAAATTTTTGATCTATTTTGGCCTATTAGTTGTAATCTTTGTATAGTTATTTTCTTTCTTTGCTAGAATAAATGTTTAATAAGTGGTTTTAATTTTCAAACGTTGTGAATCTTTTGACTCAATCCGAGTTTACTCTAGCTAGTATCCTTAACGTGTTTAAGTCAAGTTTTGCTAGACTTTTATATAGGGAGCTATAAAACGCGAAAGTCTTAACTCACACAGGTTAAGAACAAGAACTTTTCGCAAGTTCCTATAATTGATCCTAGAGAGTCGTTTATCAAGGGACTTTAAAATGCGATTTCTAAACTTGAAAGAGTCTAAGAATTTGCAAGATCCTATAGGCGACTCGAAAACCCAAAACTTTGATTTAATAGGCTAAGTATCCACGAGTCTCATTACTTGAGATTTTAAACTGTGGAGAACGAGAGATGATAGAGCCAATTATAAGTTCGGTATTCTTTCATGAATTTATGTGAGTTAATTATGAGCCTATTCTCCCATCGCTTGCTAATAATTTATTTGCTAATAAATAAGGTTGTACGATTTGAAAAGTTACTTAGCTTCTAGCCCCAGATCGTTTAAAAGTTGCTCGGTAATGACGAGAGTTCATAGCCAAGGCATAACTTATGAAGCGGGGCGCGAAGATTGGCGAGTCCGAAAAGGCCCTAACAAGGCATGAGGGCTATGTTTTGTTGCTAAAGATCCAAAGTGATGTGAAGAATCATTTATCGAAAATCAATATGAAGGATCGAGACACACGACGTAAAGCAAAACTCCCCAAAAGTCATGGAGAAGTGTATCCGAAAAGACCCTAACAAGGTATGAGGATAAATAGATCCAAGTCATAAAAGGAGGCGGATCGTTGTATATCAAAGTCCAAAATAAAGATTGGAGAAAAATGAAGAAGTCGTGGTCCAAGTATGAATCTCTCAAAACTTCAAGTGAAGAAATTCCAATTATGAAGAGAAGACCATTATTTCATGAACGTCTCTCAAGATTTGAAGTATGAAGTCGCTGCCAAATATCGGCCCGAGAAAGGTCTCAAATCGCGAACCAAGTTATGCCAAGATATGAACTTTCTGATATCCCGAGAAGCAGTTTTAAAAGATTTGGTCCTTTAGCTAACTATTGATTAAATCATGCACTTTATTTTCAGACTAAATAATTATCGAAATAAGTCAAACAATGCATCTTCGTGATCATTCAAGACAAATAATAAAATATAAGAGATACCCATAGGAATAAGGGAGTCTAAGTGAATAATTGGCCCACATGAGTTCGTGTTAGTTTACTAACTTATAATAACAATGATCTCGTTTCTAAGCTTGGTTTGGAGAAAGTGAAAACTTGAGGATGATGATTATTCATAACATTTTCAAAACCAAGGTATGCTTTTGACTTCTTTATTTTGTATGTTTTCAATTTTCTATCTCTTTAATAAAGGCCAACGTGGATTGATTATGATGAAAAGTGTAATCTTGCTTTATAACTAATACATTGCATGAGGACATTGCAATGGTCAAGTGTAGGGGATTTGATAGGTGTGTAAACACCCATCTTTTCTACCACTTAATTACAATAATAACCGGACCTAAACGTGTATTTTATGTCTTTTATGTCGGAATTATGCGTGGTTTGTGTTTTTGTTGTAATTTAGGATGAAATTATGAAAAGTGGAGAAAACACGGACATTCACGGGCATTTACGGACTTTTATTGAAGAAAAGGATGAAAGACGAAGTCAAGAAGTCAAGAGTGCAAAAAGAACGGAAGTCCACGACCAATTCTGAAGATTTATCGAAGAAAATCTCAAAAGACGGAAGTTTATCAAAAGCCGAAGAATTCAAGTCTATTTTATTGAAGAATTTAAAGACGAGTTCAAAAGAAATCCCGAAGTTAAAAGTCCCTTAAGTCCAAGATTAAAGAAGATTAGAAGAAAAGGACTAAGTACGCAATTAATGAAGATTAAAAGAAGGAGGGACTTAATTATGCAATTAAGAGAAAAGGAAAGAGGGGAGGAAGCTTCCTTAATCCTCCCCTATAAATAGATTAGGATGTTTATTTTTTTACTCTTGTTGGCTAAGGTGACAATTAGTCTTCCACCATTTTAATTACTTGTCATTTACTTAATTGTCAATTTAATTACCTTGTCTCGCACCTTAAATTCATTTAATTTCAAGTAAGTTTTCATTTAATTATTGTTAATCTTTATTTTATCTTGTCAATCTCTTATCTACCTTTCTTAATCTTTGATTTATGTGTTTATGTTTATGCTTTTATTTTGATCCAAGTGGTTTGATTATTGTGGTTAAAGTTGTTTGATTTCTTGTTTTTGATTGTTTGTTGATGCTATTTGTTGATTCGTTACTGTTTTTATTAATTCGTTGTGTTGATTTTGCTTGATTTGTGTTTATATCTGCTGTTACTCATCTTCCTTGTTCTTCGGAAGAGTTTGCCTTGTTTCTGTGTTTCCAGAAAAAGTTCCGAACCAAGGAAAGGATAGAAGGTTTCATTCGGAAGTCTGAAACTTCCGAACCAAGTCTGTTCATTCGGAACTCAAAAAGTTCCGAATCAAGGAAACTCATTCGGAACTTCAAAAGTTCCGAATAAAGGAACTTCATTCGGAACTTCAAAAGTTCCGAACCAAACTTACTCATTCGGAAGTCAAAACTTCCGAACCAAGACTTTTCATTCAGAAGTCCAAACTTCCGAACCAGAGAGCTTCATTCGGAACCTTCCGAACCAACTCCAAAAAGTTCCGAACCAAGGGCCTTCATTCGGAAGTTCTAAACTTCCGAATCAAGGAGCTTCATTCGGAAACTTCCGAATCAAGGGGTGACCAGAAACTTCCGAATCAAGGAAGAATTTACATGTTCCGAATCAGTAAGTTCCGAACGAAGCATTGTTTTGGATAAGTGACATATTCAGACCAATTTGTTCCGGATCAAGGATTTTGGTAATATTCCAAGTGAAGAAGAATCATTTCAACCAAAGGTGACATTTAGGATGAGTGATTGTTCCAAACGAAGGTTTATTCCGAATGAGTTGTATTCAGGTTCTTATTAGCTTTTGTTTTTAATTTTTATCTTCAAGCTTTATTTTATTTGCCTTTTTATTTAATTGCACTTTTAGATTATTTGCCTTAGTTTTAGTCGCACTTTAAGTTTGCCTTAGATAGATTTAAGTTTACGTCAATTTACTTTAGTGCCCTTTAATTTGAGTCACGTTTTTAAATACTCGCACTTTACTTTAATTAGACTTAGATTTACTTAAAAAGCACTTTTACTTTTAAGTCTTTGCATTTAAATTTAAAATCACCCAAAAATATTCTTTTTCACCAAAGATCAACTTAGTCATACATAGGAGCCTAGATCAATTCGATTAGATTCCGAGAACACGAACTTATTAATCTTTAATTTTTATACGGGCAAAAGCCGTGTATCAATTTTACAATCTCAAATGAGCGTAACTTGCTCGATTTTAATGTTTATTGGTAAAACATTATGTCCTAAACGAACATCTCAACAGGTAGAAATATATATTTTTATGTCTAAAGTTATAAAAATATTTTCTCGACGCGGTTAAATTCCCTGTAAAGTTTCTGTACAAAGTATATTTTTCGACACAACTTGAAATTAAATCTAAATTTCATGATAACTCAAAATTAATGTACACACAAATTTATTGGATTCCATAAAGACGAAAGAGAGTAAACTGTGTAATTAAACATGTAAAGAAAACACAGTATAGAAATGGTTCAAGAATACCAACGAAAATCTAAGAAATAAAAAACGACGCATATCATCCGTGTCTTCGGCTGCAAGATGCAATGCAGGAAAGTATTCTGGCGGCGTGATTTTCCAAAATCACAAGACATACCGAGAAAGAAACAAAATATTAACAAGTCACACTCCTGAGGCGAGGAGGTTTAATGAAAAAGGGAGGATACAAATAGGATCGTATTCCAAACAATCGTCACATAATAAATGACGATCATGTGTTCAAGATACAACGGATGTTGTAAGTCGAAGTCGAAACGTAGAATGGTCAAGGAAATAAAATGTAATCCATGTATAAGTGTCGTGTAAAACGATGGCGTAAAGGTAAATCAAGATTACGAGAACTCACGATATTATTCACCACTGATTCTACGAATTCTTCGAGATGTGTGACTCACATGGTGTCCTTTAGTCTTTTCCGGAGACACATCGAGCTACACCATGGTCTATAGACTGAACATTCAATCACGAAAGGTCGGAAAGAAAATCTGCGTATCTATATAGATATATTAAAAGAATTAAACAATGAAAGCAACACGTACGGTAGTAGAATGAAAATCAGAAATTCATCGAAAACAACACTTATAAATTCCGAACAATGGTATCACTAGAGTATGCACAACATGTAGCAGCGAGTCGAGAAAAAACAGATGATTCAAAACGAACGAGCATATGAAGTCAGTCGTATAACGCATAAATGAAATAGCAATAGTACTCAGAAAATGAGTATGAAAAGTCGGCAGCATACACGCTCTGAATACAAGTACGTAACGTCATAACAATGTAAAAATCATCGTAACCAGATCAGTTCACAAGAACAAGAATTCCAGAAATACAGTAAGAGCAGATGAAATCACAGTAATATCGAATGATAATCAATGAAGCACAAGGCTTTGAAAAGACATAGTAATTATCGTCATCAAGGTAACGTAATATTTCAACATGTAATCAAGAGATGAAATACTATAACGATAATTAAAAGTAAATAATCAGGATTAGAGAGTTACCCGCAAAGATATCGAACAACATTGGCAGATTCTGTGGTTGACACTTAGAAACATAAAATATTTAAACTTTCGGTTATAGACTAAGTTTTTGAAAAATGACTCAGTTCCCTATAACCATCACTCTGATACCACTCTGTGAGACCCCCAAAATCTGACATGGAACAACTAGGCAACGAGGGGGTAACACGTCATAGTACAAGAAACAATGAACTACAGTTCATACAAAGCTGACGAAATAAAAACATGTATATTACATCATTAAAGGGTCAGAGTTTTTAAGCATAGGTCCCAGAGTTTTAGAAGCGGAAAATTATATTATTTCGTCTCAATGTATAACATAAAGTTTCTTAAAAGATAAAATAAATTTCTGACAGTTTATACTAAAACCAATCTTTTAAAAGCATCACATGAATCTCCAAGCTGCGACAATATCCTGCGGGCTCCCATCCAAGCAAAGCTAAGTAATAATACCTGAGATTAAACATGTAAAATCGTCAACATAAAGTTGAGTGATATTCATAGGTTTAGCAGTAAACGTGTGGAACACAATAGAATTTGTGAAACACGTAATGGGGGGTTAACTATGTACGTCCATAGTCACGATGCATATTATTGCTGTTTAGTCTCATGAACCGAAGCTTAACTCAAATGTAAGTTCCTCTAGGGAGTATTCAGCCTAAATACTCAAGTATAAACGAATATTAGTGCGTCAAAATCGGGACGGGGATTGTCAACCCCGATGGATCCACGCACAACATTCACGCTTAGCGCAATGCATACGGGACAATTAACGATTCATGATAAGAGAGGAAACTCAAGGCTAACGTCTAATAGCAATAATACCATTGAAATCATCTGTAAAGCATACACGTTCAGAATAACATACGAGTTCTGGATAGCAATACAGTTTTATATTTAGTTGTGTTCCACCATGTAAAATCTCACCCCGTGTTTAGAAACCATTTACAAGTAAAAAGGGGCTATGAAATCACCTTAACTACGTGGTAAGTCAATCACGGTACTCAGCAACTGAGTAGAAACGGTAGTGGTAGACGATCACCGACGATACGGATGCCCGGGGAAACACGAAAACCGCAACCTATCAAAATAAGGCGCGCGTTAAGACTCGAACTCGAATATCGTTATGTACCAAATATAATATGACTCAACTATTTTCAAAGTATACACGTTTCAAAACCATTGACACGAATCAAATGAGTCCTTTTATCCAACGTTACTCGTTAAAACACTTGAACACTTGAAAATGACCCATCATACGACGCAAAGTCAACGCAAGTCAAACTATCCTTTACCCTTACTTGGACCAGTAGCTAAGTCATTTATATAATGACTAAGCACTTGAGTAAGTCATCATGTCCGATGATGAATACTCAAACTCACGCAACACAAACATTGAACTACGTGTCCAAAATAAAAATCAGGAAGTACACTCCGAATGTACACACCGATCTACCCTATCTAGACTTGTCCGTTTTACATGAAAATTGGTGTCAATGTCACTTATAACCTGTATAAGACCTCACCAAAATTTGAGCCAAAGTTCACACTTTAAAATCCATCAGCTCGACATTTTACTCGACTCTAAATTTTAGGACAGATTTGTACACTTGTTTTGTAAAATCGTTTGGACCACTTTAAAAGTACAAACTCGACAATCCGTCATTTGAAACCACTACTAGACTCATCAAACTCAGTTTGTAAACTTTGAAAATCAGTAGCATCAACTATCTAACCAAGCCTAAAGTCCCCGAGAGTCGACCCAAAATCAGCCACAATTTCGGATTGTGCCGACTTGCGTCTCCCGGTACACGAAAACTAAAACTAGCATAACTTTTGACTCGTAATGACTTAGAAGCTCTATCTTATACCAAAACGACCGTCTCGGAAAACTCTACAACAATTTCAACTAATCTCAGTCTTTCACAGATCTTAAACCTACAAAACAATCTGTTTAAGGCTGCTGTCCCAAATTAGCTTTTTAGAAAACATGTCAAATCCATTTTTCAAGCAAAACCACTCATTCTCATACCCCTAGGATCACTATACTATGAAACCCATCAACCAAACACACATAAAAACACTTGCATGCAAAATCTAACAAAATCAAAGATCAAAAACAAGACTTTTAAAGATTAAAACAACATAATCTTACCAAAAATCATACATGCATGATGATTAAAACACAAACCCACCATGGAATCAATAAGTTATAAAAAAACCTTGATGCATGTACATGATTTTCATATCAAAAGAACCACAAGAAGATTTTAGGATGGGGTCTTGTTTTGGTTTTGGATGAATCATGATGGATGGTGGTGGTTGATGGTGGTGAAGGTGGCGGAAATTAGAGAGGGTGGGGAGAGGATGCATATTTTTTTTGTTAGCTAGTTATGTGTGTGTTGTAAGTAAAAAAAATGGTTTATATATGATTGTAGTGGAGGGGCTAATATTGCCAACTTGCAAACTTGTGGACTTAAAAACAATTAATAGTTTTAAAGGGTAGAGAATGGTCTTTGGTAAATATTGAAAATATTTACGGGGCTCGGATTTCGTAAAAATACTTTTCAAAAGTTACAATGCATCATAAAAATGATTATACGATTCCTCGACACGACTTAATACGTAATTAAAACGAAATCGTCAAAAATATTAATTATCGAAACGATCGATAAATAAACGTAAAATTTTGGGCATCCGTCGGTATCGCGATCACTAGGATTCTCGTCGTACATTGTTTTTGAATAAACTCGTTGTAAAACGCACGCGGGTGATTTTAAATCAAAAACATTGATTTAAATTAAATATGGAAAAATAAAATAAAAATTTATAATTCCATACAAAGTATTTATCGATGATCAGAAAAATACTTAAAAAGTAAAATTTAAAAATCTCAGGATTTACATAAAGCAATACAAGAAAACTTAATACGTTGAAAATTCAGAAACACGAATAAAAAGAATAAAATAATGCTGGGAAAAGTACGGGTTCTCACAGTGTGGACCATCCTCGTCCGTGGTGAGCGAGCTTCCTTCTGCTGCAGCTTCCAACATCACTCAGAAAGATGTTGAATCATCCGAACCTTCATCCCATAACCAAGAAGAAAAGAAGATGGACTCTGAAGCCGATGCATCTGCCCTTTGAATGTTCCTTTGCCTCCGGTATGCCGGGACAGGCTTGTAACCAAACAATATTTCTAAGTCTTTGCAATAATTTCCTAACTTTACTTTTGCTAGAACTTCTTTTGTGTCATGTAATGGGTACTTGATGGTTTAAGCTTGTGACAGAACAATGTGCATTCGTATTTTCCTATCCTTGAAATATATTGTATGTATTCCTTATTGTTCATATTTTTAGTTTTTACATAGTGGTAGATAAGTTTTACAGCACTTACCCTTCGGCGTCGAACCGAGGAGTTAAATCACATAATGGTGCTTAACTTTTTTATGGATCAAATTGGCACATGGCCGTTTTTAATTTATCATCCGGATCGCCTTTGGGGTGCATCCAAACACTTATAAGTGTTTCTTATTATTTACATGGGAGGATATCAACACATAGCCGCTTTTAATTTATCCTCCAGACTGCCTCTCGGGCGCATCCAAACACTTAGAGTGTTTTTCATTATTTATGTGCGTATGGGAGGTCATCGACACATGGCCGCTTTTACTTTGTCCTCCGGACTGCCTCTCGGGCGCATCCAAACACTTAGAGTGTTTTTCTTACCATTTATGTGTGGGAGGACATCGGCACATGGCCGCTTTTACTTTGTCCTCCGGACTGCCCTTTCGGGCGCATCCTAACATTTAGAGTTTTTACAATTTTGTAATCCTTCGGTTAGCTACTCCAAGGACTGCAAACGTAATGACAATTGTGTTACCTAAACAAAGTGAAAATTTCATTCATTCAGTTGTTTTCTCCATTACATTGTTTTCCTTACATAAAACATTTTTGGAGATTGATTGCATGCCATGTTCTTGGTATCTCGTGTTCATCCATAGTTTCAAGCTTGTACGAACCATTTTGGTATGCTTCTTTTACCCTGTAATGGCCTTCCCAGTTGGGACCAAGCTTGCCAATCTTCTCGACCCTACTGGCCTCATTTCGTCGATAGACAAAATCACCCACTTTGAAGTTGCAAAGTTTCACCCTTTTGTTGTAATATTGCTCAACCTTTTTCTTATACTTTGCTTCTTCAATGGCTGCGATCTCTCGCCGCTCCTGCAACAAGCCCAGATTTAGCCGGAGCTCTTCCTCATTGTTGTCTTCGTTGAACAGGAGGGTTCTTGCGGATGAGACTCCCATCTTGGCTGGGATTACGGCTTCGCTCCCATATGTTAAGCTGAATGGTGTTTCTCCATTACTTGTTTTCAACATTGTCCTATGGGCCCACAACACATGAGGGAGTTCATCGACACATCCTGTCAAGTTCCTTCCTAAACGGGCTTTGAGTCCATGCATTAGAGACTTATTGGCCCTTTCAACCAACCCATTAGCTTGCGGATGAGCGACGACGGTGTTCATTTGCTTGATACCCCATTTTTCACACCATTTCCTCAATGTTCCTTCCACCAAGTGTTTTCCATTATCTGTTACAATGACCCTGGGTAGTCTGAACCTGCACACAATGTTCTGCCAAGCAAACTTTTTTACCTCCTTCCCGGTCACTCTTGCCAGAGGCTTTGCTTCTATCTATTTTGTGAAGTAGTCGATTGCCACGATTACAAATTTCACATTTCCTGGAGATCCATCAATTGGACCCAGGATGTCCATTCTCTATTGATAGAAGGGCCATGGTGACATAATGGAAGTCAGTTTTGTCTTAGGAAGCCTTGGCACCGTGATAGGTGTGTAAACACCCATCCTTTTTACCACTTAATTACAATAATAACCGGGCCAAAACGTGTATTTTATGTCATTTATGTCAGAATTATGCGTGGTTTATGTTTTTGTTGTGATTTAGGACGAAAAGGTGAAAAGTGGAGAAAACACGGGCATTCACGGGCTTTTATCAAAGAAAAAGACGAAAGATGAAGTCAAGAAGTCAGGAATGCAAAAAGAACGGAAGTCCAAGACCAATTCTGAATATTTATCGAAGAAAAAGTCAAAAGACAGAAGTTTACTTAAAGCCGAAGAACTCAAGTCTTATTTATTGAAGAATTTGAAGACAAGTTCAAAGAAACCCCGAGCCAAAAGTCATTTAAGTCCAAGATTAACAAAAGATTAAGAAGGGAAGGACTTAATGGTGCAATTAAGAAGAAATGAAGGAGGGGAGGAAGCTTCCTAAGCATTTTTTAATCCTCCCCTATATATAGACCATTAGTATTATCATTTCATTTTGTTGGCTAGAGTGACACTAGTTCTTCCATGTTTAATTTTATTTACTTTTCATGTCAAATTTAAATTCTTGTCTTGCACTTTAAATACATTTTAATTCCAAGTAAGTGTTCTTAATTTTGTTGCATTTAATCTTCATTTACCTTTTATCAAGTTTCTTTTATCATTCTCTTTCTACCTTTCTCTTGTTTTTGTTTGTTTTAAAATTCGGATTAAGCACGTTTTGCTTAATCCATTTGCTTATTTGATTAAAAGTTTTGTCTTTTCTTTTCCCTTTAAGTTTTCATACGAGATAAGCCATAAGCTTGACAATCTTATGTGCTTATTTGGTATTTAACTTAAGTGTTTTCAAGTTTTTCTCAAAAGTTCTATCTTTAAATTCCATTTCATTAAGTGTCGTCTTTTAAATTTTGAAAAGGTCTTAACTTTTTAGCTTATTGTCTTGTTTTGTTTTCGTTTCATTTGAGTTTATTTTGTTACTGCTTATTAGTCATAGCTTATTGTATTGTGCTTATTACGAATTTGTAACTCCATCGGAAAGAAAGGGTACTACACATTACGACGGCTTGCCTCACCCACATTCTGATGGTGACAGCATAGGACAAGGGTTTAGCATTCCGATCCGGGATTGCGATCTAGAGTATCATCACCCTCATTCCGATCTGGGATTGCGATCGCACATTCCGACGGCTCTTGAGGTTTTCTTAGTCGAAGTGCTGCCCAAATCTCCCCAGCAACATTCCGATCTAGGATTCCGATCTGACACTTTGCGATCTGAACAACATTCCGATGGGTATATTCCGATAGATATCATTCAGATAGGTTGCACTTTCCATTATTCCGATAGATCCACTTTTATACATTCCGATATCCATATTCCGATCCGGATTCCGATGGGTATGGTGACAGCATTCCGATCTAACATTCCGATGGTTGTGGGTTTGGACTTATAATATGCTTGGTTTGTTTTTAAGTTACATTTTTAATACTTAGTCAAATTTAATTTTCGTCACGCTTTAATTTCTACTCACTTAATTTTTCGTTAATTACTTTTCAAAGTTTTTAATATTGCACAATTTAAGTTTTAATTAGATTTAGATTTAAATTAACGTTATTTTCATTTACGTCTCGCACTTTTTAATATAATACAACGATACACTTTTGTTTCCACCAAAGAACGACTGAGTCGCACACTAAACTCCTTTTTCAATTCGAAGAGACATACTTAAACGAACTAATTTTTATACTGGGTGTAAAAAGCCTTGTATCAAATGACGCCGCTGCCGGCTCTTTTCGTAAAGATTAACGGTTTTTTGTGAGAGACGCGTTGCTTTTTGGGATCCGTTCACTTGTGAGCGTTATTTTTCTTGCTTACAAAAATTTCAAAAAACACCATAAAAATTAAAAAATTGTTAAAAATCCATAAAAATTAAAAATTTCAAAAATCCAAAAAGATTTTATTTTTATTGTGTATATATATTGTCTTTGTGTTGTTTTCTTTTGCCTTTGTAGGTGTATGCGTACTGGATCTTCTAATTATCAAGAGCCCGAGACTCGAGAAGATTTAAGTATGTCAGGTGTTAACAACAATAATAATCCACCGCACCTCAACAATAACAACAATGTTCTTCCACAGCCCGATCTTCGGACAATGGAGGAGCTTTGTCAACCTACCAATGTTGGACGAGGAGGACCGATTGCGCCGATGCAAATCACGGCTCCTGAGTTTTCGTTGAAGCACCACATGATTAAGCAAGTGAAAACTAACCCATTCTGTGGATTGCCTGATGATGATGCCAACAAACACCTCGACAAGTTTATTACAATCACCCAAAGCATGAAGTTGCCCGGTGCCACAATGGATGTTCTACGCCTTCAACTTTTCCCACATACTTTATCACATCATGCCGAGAAATGGTTTGATCGTCTCCCGAAGAATTTTATTCATACTTGGGATGACATGACTCAACGCTTTTTGTCGCGCTACTTTCCACCATCCATGGTCACGAGCCTTCGCAATCAAATCAGCGGTTTCATGAAAGAACCCGATGAATCTCTTTTTGATGCTTGGGAAAGATATAATGTCTTGATTGACCGTTGTCCAAACCACAACATGCTTCCCGTCACATTGATTGATACTTTCTACAACGGTTTGACTTTTCGAGATCGTGATACGATTAATGCAGCCGCCGGTGGCACATTTATGAAAAGGAGACCCGAGGAGTGTAGAGATCTTATTGAGAACATGACTACTCGTCACAAAAACTGGGATCCCTCCGCTTCTTCAAGGAACAACCCGAGAGTCAATGTTTCTTCCACTTCAGCAAACCCTGATATGACCGAATTCACCCGCATGATGACTGAAATGAAAAAAAGTATCTTGCTTCTCGCTTCAAACCAACAACAACAAGTTAAAGCGGTTGCCAATCCTTGTGAAACACCGATTGTCCTTCTACACAAGGAAATCCGAAAAATGTGTATGCAGCTTATGGTAATTATTCACCGGAAAATACCAAGCTCGACCTCAAGGGGATAGAAATTTGCTGAGTTACCGGTCAAACAACTACCTTTCACCCGGTTTTTCTCCTCAAAACCAAAATCCCGCCAACAACTACAATAGAAGCAACCAAATCCCACCAAGAGCTTCTAATCCTTATCACCCACCCGCTCAACAAGCCCCACCCATTACCCCGATGTTGAAGCCATCATGAGAACCCAAGGTAAGCAAATCAAGAATCTGCAGAGCCAAATTATCAATCTTAAAGGAGATATTACCAAGCAAGGAAATGACCTAAGATCCGAGATTCGCAATAATATCCAATCCTCCTTCAGCAATCAAACAAATGATTTGAAGAACATGCTTGCTAGTTTCTTGCCCGCCGCTCAACCCTCTTCTTCGAGTTCTCTACCTTCAAACACCGTCACCAATCCGCGAGCGAATGTGAGTGCTATTGCTACCCGTAGTGGAGTTACCATCGTAGGACCACCTATCCCACCTCCATCATCTACACCTCCTCCACCACCATTTATCCCTACTCCTCCTACACCTAGTATTAGTGCACCATTACCGTCTCCGCCTCGTCACGACGATGTTCCCAAGATGAACCCTTCAACATCTCAACCTTTACCACCTTCACCTTCACCACCCAAACCCAATATCCCATATCCTTCTCGCTTAGACAAGAAAAACGAGCTAACCAAGAATGATTGTCAAGTGTCGAGCTATGTGAAGATGCTCTCTCAAATGAACATCAACATTAGCCTTGTTGAAGCACTTGTCCATATGCCGAAATTTGTGAAAGCATTCAAGGAATTGCTGAACAAGAAGGAGAAGTTGATTGAGCTCGCCAACACACGCTTAAATGAAAACTGTTCTGCAGTTATTCTTAAAGAACTTCCGGAAAAGCTTGGAGATCCCGGTCATTTTGTGTTGCCTTGCATCTTCAACAAAACCGAAGAATTTACTACCCTTGCTGATCTCGGGGCCAGTATTAATCTTATGCCTTTAAGTGTTTGGAAAACACTATCATTACCCGACCTTACTCCAACAAAGATGACTCTAGAACTTGCAAATCGCACTCTCGCTTACCCCGTTGGTATTGCCGAAGACGTGTTCATTAAAGTTGGCACATTTACTTTCCCGGTCGACTTTGTCGTTGTTGATTATGAAATGGACCCTCGTATTCCTTTAATACTTGGTCGGCCATTCTTGAGAACCGGACGAGCTCTAGTTGATGTTGCCGAAGGTGAGTTAATCTTAAGAGTCGGGAATGATTCACAAGTTTTTAAAATGGGGAAGCTTACAGGCAAATCCTATGGACGAGAATCTGCGAATATGATCAATGTGCTCGATGATTTTGTCATCTACAACAATCCTCTATTCGAGTCTTGCATTGATAATCCACTTTTCAAAGATGTGTGGATGATTCTCTATCCAATTTGGATGCTTCTCCCATTTATGATTCTCCACCAGTCTTTGATGCTTATGATGATGATTCTAGCTCAGATTCGGGTGATTATGATGATTGTACTTCCGAGTATCCCGACCTGCCTACATATGATGATTTTGATGAGGCCGATACTCTTTCGAGTGATTCTTCACATGATGAAGATCCTCCGCCATCACTCGATCCTACTTTGGACGATTACTCATTTGAGGAAGACTTCTCTACGTTTCTCAACACTTACTTCCCTCATGAGAGTGATGCTCCTCCTTTAGATTTTAAAGATTATCGTCTTGATCCTACTTTGGATTTGAAGAACATTCTTTCAAAGGAGAAGAAACCGGAGGACGAGGTTGTGCATCTTCTTCGCGGATCTTCTTCACACTCTGCTGAGCCTAAGTGCTATTTTCCCTTTAAGGAAAAGGTGTTCGACCCCGGTATCGATATTCTGCAGCCATCTCAGTATCCGTCTGATGAAATAAAAGGAAATATTTTTGGAACTTATGGAAATATGCTTGCACCACTTCACCCTTGCTTCCACCGTGCTCCATCGTTGCTTAAGGGAACCTTGCCTACTCTTCTTTGGCTTGCCTTTTTCGCCTTAAGCTTATGCTACTTGATGGACGAAAACTATGTCTTTGATCCTGGTGGATATGTTTCATGCTTCTACCTATGATGATCAAGGTCGAGTCAGGCTCACGACTCGGTTAACAAAAATCAAGCGCTTTTTGGGAGGCAACCCATGCATCTATCTTTTAGCTTTCTTTATCCTAAGTGTAGGGGAGACCCGTTGGTTTGCTATTTCCTCTCCTCTCTTATACTAATCAGGGATTCGAGCGCTCAATGATCCACTCTTGATGATTCTTGACGACCCGTGATTCTGTGTTCCCTTCTTCCCGGTTCTATCCTAAACTCTTTTCGATTCACTATTTTATATTTTCTCAATATTAAAATAGGAATCTCTTTAGTTGTCTCTTCCTTAGCGAGATTTAAACAAAGTGCACAATGTCCTAAGTGTAGGGGAATTTACTCCCACATGCTTAACGATTGAGGACAATGTTTATATTAAGAGGGGGACTTCTATCGAAGTTAAGTGGCTCTTTTCCTTGTATTTGTCCTCATTTTAACCGGAAAATCAATTTTTCGACATTTTTCAAATTTTTTATCTATTTTGGCCTATTAGCTTTTGCCTTTGTTTAGTTATTTTCTTTCCTTGCTAGAATAAATTTTAATAAAGTGGTTTTAATTTTCAAACGTTGTGAATCTTTTGACTCAACCCGAGTTTACTTATCTAAGTTTACTCTAGCTAGTATCCTTAACGTGTTTAAGTCAAGTTTTGCTAGGCTTTTATATAGGGAGCTATAAAACGCGAAAGTCTTAACTCTCACGGGTTAAGAACAAGAACTTTTCGCAAGTTCCTATAATTGATCCTAGAGAGTCGTTTATCAAGGGAACTTTAAAACGCGATTTCTAAACTTGAAAAAGTCTAAGAATTTGCAAGATCCTATAGGCGACTCGAAAACCCAAAACTTTGATTTAATAGGCTAAGCATCCACGAGTCTCATTCCTTGAGATTTTAAACTGTGGAGAACTAGAGATGATAGAGTCAATTATAAGTTTGGTATTCTTTCGGGAATTTATGTGAGTTAATTATAAGCCTATTCTCCCATCGCTTGCTAATAAATTTATCTGCAATAAATAAGGTTGTACGATTTGAAAAGTTACTTAGCTTCTAACCCAAGATCGTTTAAAAGTTGCTCGGTATGGATTAGAGTTCATAGCCAAGGCATAACTTATTGAAGCGGGATGCGAAGATTGGCGAGTCCAAAAAGGTCCTAACAAGACATGAGGGCTATATTTTGTTGCTAAAGATCCCAAGTGATGTGAAGAATCATTTATCAAAAATCAATATGAAGGATCGAGACACACGACGAAAAGCAAAAACTCCCCAAAAGTCATGAAGAAGTGTATCCGAAAAGACCCTAGCAAGGTATGAGGATAAATAGATCCAAGTCAAAAAGGAGGCGGATCGTTGTATATCAAAGTCCAAAATAAAGATTGGAGAAAAATGAAGAAGTCGTGGTCCATATATGAAGAATCTCTCAAAATTTCAAGTGAAGAAATTCCATTATGAAGAGAAGACCATAATTTCATGAACTCTCTCAAGGTTTGAAGTATGAAGTCGCTGCCAAATATCGGTCCGAGAAAGGTCTCAAATCGCGAAGCGAGTTATGCCAAGATATGAACTTTATGAGGTCCCAAGAAACAGTTTTAAAAGATTTTGTCCTTTAGCTAACTATTGATTAAATCATTCACTTTATTTTCGGCCTAATAAACTATCGAAATAAGTCAACAAATGCATCCTCGTGATCATTCAAGACAACAATAAAATATAAGAGATACACCTAGGAATAAGGGAGTCTAAGTGAGTAATTGGCCCACATGAGTTCGTGTTAGTTTGCTAACTTATAATAACAATGATCTCGTTTTTAAGCTTGGTTTGGAGAAAGTGAAAACTTGAGGATGATGATTATTCACAACATTTCCAAAACCCAAGGTATGTTTTTGATTTCTTTACTTTGAATGATTATAATTTTCTATCTCTTTAATAAAGGCCAACGTGGATTGATTACACCGGTCCATGTATCTGACATGCATCACACTCGGAGATTTCTTCCCATGTATCTTGGTGCATGGTGGGCCAGTAATATCCTTGTCTCATGATCTTTGCTACCACCGACCTTGTACCGGAGTGCATTCCACATGACCCCCCATGGAATTCTCTGATGATGTAGTTGGCTTGAACCGGACCCACACACCTTAGCATTGGAGATAAATAGGACTTTTAGAACAACACATCATTTTTATGGTGTATTGGCTTATCTTCACTCTCATCGCCCTAGCTTCATTAGGGTCTTGCGGCCATATGCCATCTTCCAAGCATTTCCGAATGGGTGTCATCTAGTTTTCCCCTTCCTCTTGTACTATGTCATTCACTTCTTGAGCATCTATTGATCGGGACTCTAGGATTTCCACTAGGATTTCCTTGGTGAGGTGGTTGAATGCCACTGATGCAAGCTTGCTGAGGACATCTGCCTTTTGGTTCTTGGTCCTTGCCACATGCATGATATTGAACTTTGTGAAGCATGTGATGATTTCTTTGGCTTTGGTTAGGTACTTAATCATCCTGTCATCATTGGCAACAAATTCCCCATTCAGCTGACAAGCCACAAGCTTAGATTCTACTTTGACTTCTAGGATCTTTTCCCCCATTTTCCTTGCTAGCCGTAATCCAGCCAATAATGCCTCATATTGTGCTTCGTTGTTGGGGCAATTGAAATTGAACCTTAAAGCATATGTAAACTCCATCTCTTCTGGGTTAGTCAACACCAGACCAGCTCCTGTCCCTTTTGAGCTGGATGCTCCGTCGGTATACAACGTCCATGCTACTTCCGGCTTTACTTGCTCATTGATTTCATATATTTCCATCTTTCCTTCCTGGCCTAGAGGTGCTTCGTTGAGGAAATCTGCCAAAACTTGACCTTTGACTGAGTTCTGTGACACATAGAATATTTCATACATTGCCAGCTATACAGAGTACTTCGCCAACCTTCCGGATGATTCAGATTTTTCCAATATTTGTTCAGTGGTTGGTCGGTTATGACATGGATGTCATGTGCCTCGAAATATCTACGGGGCCTTCTTGAAAGGTGTAGCAAGGCGAAAGCTAGCTTCTCTAGTGTTGAGTACCTCGTCTCGGCATCATGTAGCATTCTGCTTACATACCGGACTGGTTTTTGGATGCCTTCCCTCTCTACTAGTAGAACTCCACTTACTGCTTCTTTTGTTGCGGCCAAATACACATACAATACTTCATTCTTCCATGGCGATGCTAACGAAGGGAGTTCCATAATTACCTTTTTTAGCTCTTGAAAAGCCTTTTCTGCCTGTTCTGTCCACTGGTACTCTTCCTTATTTTCTTTTGTTATGTTTTTTCAGGGTTTCGAAAAATGGAAGCGAGCGTTCTGCTAACCTGGACAAAAAACGATTCAAAGCTGCTAGCTTCCCACTAAGGGATTGCATTTCCTTCCATGTCCTAGGTGACCGCATTTCTGAGATGGCCTTCGTCTTTTTAGGATTCGCTCGGATTCCTTCCGAAGTCATCATGTATCCTAGGAAGTTCCCTTCTTCAACCCCAAAAGAACACTTCTTTGGATTGAGTTTCATGTTGATTTTTCTTAAGTTATCAAACGTTTCCTTGATGTCTTCAATCATCTTCTCTTCAGTTTTGCTCTTAATCATCAGATCATCTACATAGGCTTCTAGGTTTGTTCCTATTTGTGACCGGAATGCCGAGTCTACCAATCGTTGGTATGTGGCTCCAGCATTCTTGAGTCCAAAAGGCATTTTGGTATAACAGAATGTCCCCTCATCTGTATAGAAAGCCGTCTTCTCCTCGTCTTCATTATCCATGAGCACTTGGTGGTATCCCTTGTATGCATCGAGAAAACACTTGAACTTAAAACCCATGACCGAACCAATCTTGACATCAATGTCGGGTAGGGGATAATAATCCTTAGGGCATGTCGAGTTAAGGTTTTTGAAATCGATGCACATTCGCCAATCACCATCCGCCTTCTTTACGAGGACAGGGTTAGAGATCCATGTAGGGTATCGGACCGGCCTCAATATACCAACTTTTAACAGATCTGCCACATCTCTTTGGACTGCTCGGCTTCTTTCTTCGCCCAATGTTCTCCTTTTTTGGGCCACAGGTGTTCTAGCCGGATCCACATTTAATGAGTGCTTGATGATTCTCTTAGGGACTCCCGTCATATCCGATGGCTCCCAAGCGAAAACATCTGTGCTATTCTTCAGTAGATCTATCAGCTGTAACCTACACTTTTTCGTGAAAAGCCTTCCAATGGTCACCAATTGTTCTGGGTAACCGAGATGAACGATGACTTATTCTGTCATCCCTCCTTCGACCCTTTCCTGCTCATTGAATTTTTCAAAAGCAACCCATTTGTCTAATTCTTTGCCCGCGGCCGTAGCCTTCTCCTTTGCTATTTTTTTGACCATCTTCAATCACCCTACATTCAAAGATTGATCTCGCCTTAGTCTTCAATGTGGCAATGCCACCGGGAGTGGGAAATTTCATTGCAGAGTGTATTGTCGAAGGTACGACTCTTAACTTTCTGATTATGGTCCGGCCAAGGATGATATTGTAAGGTGATGGAGCTTTAATCACACAAAAGGTCATTGTTGTTTTTCTCTCCATGACGTGTGATCCGAATGTTACTTCTAGCTCGATTTTTCCCAATGGTTGAGTTTCCTCACCTGAGAAACTTAGGACCTTGAGAGGGTCAGGGGTCAGCCTTCGTCTTATATCCGGATCCAGATTCATGATGCAATGCTCAAACATTACCTCCATAGCTGCACCTTCATCAACAAATACACGCTTCACCCAATAGCCCTCTACTTCTGCTTTGAATATTAGGGGGTCATCTGAAGCTTCGGTGACCGGAGGGAAGTATATCGGAATGTTCATCCAATCAACTTCGATCTGGCATACCTCCTTTCGCTTCGTCCCACAATACTTGCTGCTTATCATGTTTATTGTTTTGTCCTTGTATTCACCTCCTCCATTTCCTTTTCCCTGATTACCCTTGTTCACTTTTCCCCTCAAATCTTTAACCAAATGATTTAGCTTTCCTGATTCGAGTGCTGCCTCTAACTTCTTCCTCAACTGATGACAATCGTTTGTGAGGTGACCCTTTTCCCTATGGTAATCACAATATTTATCCATGTTTTCTGGACGTAATCTGCCCTTTGTGGGTGGGGGTTGAGGCAATTGAAGCTGTAGTTCTGTTGCTAAAATTTCTTTGGGAAATTTTGTCAACGTCTCTAGACCGGAGCGTTGATACTGATTCTTCCTCGCATTGTTTGGATTCGTCGGTGGGAGATATGGCGAGTATGCAGGCTTCGGCCTGTTGTCCCCTCTGTTCTTGTTGCGGTTGAAATTCTTTCCTGAGAAGTATATGTCATCCTTTACACCCTTTCCTCCTCTTTCACTTCCTTCACCCTGCGGTAACTCCGTGTTTCTATAAGCCTCTTCGAACTTAGCAAAATCATCTACCCTCCTGAACATTTCAGCTACCGTTTTTGGTTCATCATCGGAGAAGCGCCGAGACAGTTTTGGGCACTTAGCTCCGGCTGTAAAGGAAGAGATTTTCAAGAGTTCCGGAACCCCTTGTATATAACTGACTTCATCAGTCCACCTTTCTTTGAACACTAGGAGCGACTCATTAGCCCTCCTCACGATGCTGGTGATCTCCATGGGGCTCCTGTGACTTTTCCTTCTCAAGGCAAACTTTTCTAGGAATTGATCCCTCAGATCATCCCAATGTCCTATGCTGCCTGGCGGCAATCTTTCGAACCATCCTCCCGATGTCCCATCCAACATCTGTTGGAAAAATCTGCACCATACCGGCATGGGCCATTCTCCCGAGTTGGCCGCACCGACGAAACGTGTTATATGATCATTCGGATCTGTGGCTCCAGTATACAACTTCAGTGTTGCCGGGAGGATGTGCTTTGGTGATGAAAATTGAATAATCTTCCTGGTAAACGGTGAGGAGACGACATCCTTGAATGGTTTTTGTAGCTCTTCAGCTGACATGTCAGTAGGTTTGTGAGTTTTTGCAGCTTCAGGTCTCTCCCTATGAGTATCCCGCGGCTCATCGTCGAAGACCAAATTCATAGGCATAAGAGGTTCTTGTCCAACGGCGTTATAACGTCCGACCAAATTCCGCAACTCACTCACACTATCAAGGATTTTCTGCTGCAACGTGGAAGGTGTTTCTATCTCTCCTCCTCCGGTGGTATTATCACACTCTGGTGAAATGGTTAAAGGAGACCGGCTCCCCGAAGGCCCCGACATTGTTAGCTAGTTGGAGATTCGAGTTTAGGGTCCCACGGATGGCGCCAAATGTTGAAACAAATTTCCACAGGCACTTGGCCTAAGGATATTAAGCTTCGGTCTCGTGTAGGATATGCTCGTAGGATTGGCCTACCCTGCAATAATAGAACGCACGTTAGCTCGCCCCAGGTGTGAACCCGAGACCAAGCTCCGGCGTGAAAGTAAGTAACTATCACAGGAGTGGTATCCGGTGTGGAATACCGGAGGAATACTATTAAGTAGAAGTAAATGTGATGTATTGTGTGTTGTTGTGTGTAGTAAATGCTTTGGGGTATTTATACCCAAAGTTAAAGCATACATGGCTGTATAGTCATGTCATCGAGACATGCGCTATGAACAGTACCTTGTGGTCAGAAACAGTGTAAAGCAGGCGGCGGATCATGGTTGGATCCATTGGATAAAGCCTTGCCTGTTGGGTTAAAACAAGGTCTCCCAAGATATGGGGGATCTTGTCTGTTGTCTCTTTCCTACGTGGCAATTGCCTCGGCGGTAGTGACATGCCTTCAGCCATGTGCCGGAGACATACGCGAACACTATGGATGAAAAGGTGGTGAGGGGAAGGCCAATTTATGTATGTTTTTAAAATTAGTTTTGAATTGATTCGGTCGACTCATTGGTCATCGGGTGATTCGGGTCAATCTCGTTTTAATAAAAAACATGAAAAATTATTTTTGTAACAAGTAGAATAAAATTACATGTATAGATCATAAAATCTTTCATATATTAAACATATCAACGATTTATTAACAAATATAACATGTGAAAAGAAAATTAAGTCGCAATACGCATAATTTATATAATTTATTTAAAAAGGAAAAAAGAATCGAAATCCGTCCGAGTCTCGAGAACCGGGGTTGACTCAGATCACCCAAACATGATAGGTTTAATCGGGTTTCGAAAATATAAAATCTAGTTTCATATGACCATTTTTTTAATCAAAACCAGGCTAATCGATTAACCCTGAACCGTGTTTCAAAAGATTGCACTTTATACTTCATTCTTTCGGTATTGATTAAGGGAAAAAGACCAATTTGGTCATTTTGATCACTTAAGAACCTTATCATGGTCAAGTTTTCAACTAAAGACAAATATGGTCAACACCATTCATATTGTAACAAGTGTCCCACTAAAGATACTTTTTAAATGATCAACCGACGGCGCTCAACCCTCAAATGCACAACTTCTGTGTTTCACTTTATTGGAAATTGAAAAATTATGTACTATTGTCATAACCTTGATATCCGGTTGAGCATTTGCAAGTTGAGCGCCGTCAGTTGTGCATTTGATAACATAATAAGACAAATATTGTCATAGTAAATGGGGACATATGTAGGTCCGATCCCTTGTTAAAATCTGAAGTTGGAGGGACACGTGGCGGTAATTGGATGGAGTTGTGCAGTTGTGCACTTGTGTATGACCAAATTTGTCCCAATGAAAAAACATGACCATGATTTAACTTTTAAAGGGTGATTTTGACCATTTTCGTCATTTTCCCATTGATTAATCGTTTGGTTAAAGGTTATTGGCTTATAGCTAGTGTTTTGAAATTGGTTTTTAAATTTGTTAGTTTGAGTGATCGAGTGATTGGTTTGATTCGCGTTGATGTAAGTCAACTCAATTTTTTTAAAAAGAAAAATGAATTTATATTTACATTGACTAACAAAAATTATATTTTAAAAATAATAAAATCTTTTATATATTGAGTAATAGATATATTATGTTAAAAAGAAAATTACGTCACAATATTCATAAATTATATGTTTTATTTGTAAAAAAAACATGAAAAAATCGAAATTCAATTGGACCTCGAGAATTGGGTTGACTCAAGTCACCTTAAATTCGACGGGTCTAACTAGGTTTCGAAATAAATGTGTAAAATATTTTGAGTTTGTTTACATTTATTCCATATTTTTTTTACATTTCCAAGTGTGGATAAATTATAAATTTTTCACATTAAAAAATGTGAAATTTTAATTTGATTTATAACTATTATATATATGTGATATTTAAATTTGCTCAGACTTATTTATGTAATACAGTAATACTCTTACACCTTTATATTTTCTAATATATTTTACATTATTTTAAATTATTTTCAAATTGTGTAATTTTTTTTGGTAAAATAGATTATTTTATAGCGGGCATAATTGCATAAATATAAAGTTTTTGTTATCAAGTTGAAATGGATGTTAAAAAATCATTTATTTCATGGTTTGGACTTTGATTCATGGTATATAGTCGAAGAAATGCAAATTGTGGACATGAGAACTGAAAAGCTTCTAGATGTCTATATAACGGCTCTTGTTTTGGCCACCCACCAAATTTTTCTAGAACATAGATTTGCCAATTGATATTCATCGAGTATGTGCAACGTCTAGGTGATGTGGACCATTTTATCTCTGTATCTACTGTGTCGATCGAGTATATGTGGTATATAGGGACATCGAGAGGAAGAGAAGTCACACATAAGCCCCTAAAGTTGACTAGCTCGTTGAAACGGTCAACTTGTTTTACATGGTTATTAGGATCTAGCTAGCTAGAAACATACATATTCGTGTGTTTTACTTTACACAGAAGGGCGAAATAGACTTGGTAACCAGCTTGACCTAGCTGCAACTATATTCGTCTCAATTTAATCTAAACATAAAAGACGGAAACAGAGTTAGCATCACCATTAAGTGGTTTTCTTAGGAGGTTGTTTTTAAAGTTCTTGGATTTAAGATTTGTTAAAATGTTTTTTTTTTCATGCGAAACGAATAAGGTATTTTAACCATAATTAGACGAATATTCGAGAAAAACATATTGTTCGTTTAGATGTCACTGTACGACTCGACCCACTAACATGCCGTACTAAAAAAATTAACATTAACAACAGGCTTTTGTAAGAGCATTAAAAGGTATTAGCTTTTTAAACGAAAGAGAAAAGCTTTAGAGTGGGGAAACGTGGAGCCAACGTTGGTCGTTAAGTCTTTGGCATCAAACTTTTATTGGCGCACTGCTCCGAACATGACGCCAAAGTCTTTCGCGTCATTCGGGCCAGCTCAGCTTGTAAGTTTATTTATTATTGTTTTTTTTTTGCAATAAAGTGAATATTTGTGGGCCTATTATATCACTTGACACCACTTTTTCTCATGTCAAATACTCTCCCAAAAATGTGGTGTCAACGGATTCTGGTGTCAAAGCCCCAAATCCTACGTGGCGGCTTTGACACTACCTTTGGGCTTCAACTGTTCCTAGCTCTCTTAGAATCTGTTTGGTACGGGAAAAAAGGCAGTAACGGAATTGAATGAACGTCGTAGTGGCATAGATGAAGTAATTGAATGACATATTACAATTATAATTATGTTTGGTTGTTTAATAGTTAGGAATGTAATTAACAATAAAAAGACTAAAAGAGCCTTTAATGATAATCTTTTTTGGTTTAGTGGGTAATTAGTGTTCGTTTAGTAGGAAGAAATAAAAGATCAAATAAATGAAATAAACGATGTAATAGAATAAATGATGTAACATAATGATTTAATACAGTTGATAATAATGTTTATCTGATACGATAAGACGGAATGTAATTGAAAAGAAAGATTAAAATGCCTCATTGTTAATAAGAAGCTTATTTAATATGGTTAATTAGTAATGAACTTTTATGTTATTTGATTATATTATAAGACGTAATTAAAGAAAAAGAGGATATCCTTAAAAATAAAAATGATGTAATAAGTCATTACATGTAATGAATCGTTATGTATTACTAGCATGTACCCGCGTAATGCGGCGGCGAGTAACTAACGACAAATTTTGAGGCTAATAAATATTAATCTATTGGCCATTAAGTTTGTATTGTTAAGGTTGTAAAAATCAAATTAAAAAAACCCATTAAAATGAAAAAAGATTAAAATTTAATAAAAGTATATCAAAATAGATATTAAATTAAAGAGCGCAAAATTTTAGAAAATATGGTGAAATTAGATTATAAAAATAATAAATAAATAAATAAATCTTTTCAATTTAAAAGAAAAAAATGTTAATTTAAGAGGTTGTTACAAAAGTTTATTACAAAAGGTTGTTAGAAAGGGTTATCATATATAATGTTGATCAAGATATTAACAACTTGCTTTATTTAGTAGGTAAAAAAGTCTGAATTTTTAGCCTTACTATTTTAAGAAGGTCCAAAATGCTTTATAAAATAGTCTAGATAATTGTAAACATTTTTCATTCGATCATAATAATCTTTTCCATTGCAACTTTCATAATAGGCTATCAAACGCTATATTAACGAATGATTTTTGTGTAATTATGATTCCATTACAATATGTAATGAAACAATAACAATGCACCCCTAATTAATGAATAGGGTGATTTTGGATGTATTAGGTGATTCTAATTAATGAGAGTTATCACATTTTATAATTGTAAACAAATATAATTTTTTCATTTCATGATTTTTCCTATTACCTCTCTCGTTACGACGTACCAATTATCAAACGCCATGTTAAGTTTCTCTTTATAGAAAAAATTAAGGCTTTAACAAAAGAATTAACACTTCATATGCTCTAAATATAATAAATAACATTAGTTTTTCTCTTTCCTGTCTCACCATATAACACCTCATAATGTTAAATGTTGGGGCACTAAAACAAATCAATGCATCCAAAACATACACAATCTCAGTACTATTAGAGCAGTGTAAGACTTATGAAAACCCTATGAGAGATATGTATTATTCATCCATTATATATAGTGGTAAAACTTTAATGTCCTAAACCCACAAATCGGGCTTGGGCCTATTTATTCACTAACACTCTCTCGTAGTTTGAGCGACGAAATCGAACTGGAGTACTAAACTAGAAAAGAAACAAAATAAAACACGAAAAATAAAACATTAATAACGCTGTGCATTTTCGATTATCTTCTTAAACTTCAACCAGATCAACATAAATCCACAAAACCCTGCACAACTTGTGATTCTTTTTCATAAACGTCAACCGTAGAAGTTTAAGAAGATAATCGTTTGAGATGCAAAATAACTGGTTGAAGTTTAATATAAACTCAATAGCGGTCTCATAATTGTCTAGTAGTACATAGTGTATAAGAGGCCCATTTGCAATCCAGTAGCAAATTACTGTACATTTTTTATTTTGTACGGACTACGAAAATTGATGAGCTGTATAGGCTGGGCACATCGACCAATTCAATCAACCCACCTCACCCGGTCCTCTGAATACAGCAACTCTGTCACCACTCGATTAAACATCAAAAGAGTTTTTTGCACGACCCATAATCGCCATTATTTTGTGTGTATTTTTGTGGGCTATAATTTTTTTTTGATTGTACGTCGTTTTAATGTAGAAAAAAATCGCATGATAAGTTCTCGCTAAAATGACTGAAGATTTGTGAAAAGAACGATAAGCCCTCAGGCACTGTTTAATTAATTTTTTCATTAAATCGTGTTTAATTAACAAATGACTTAATATGAACAGTCTTATTTTATCATGTAATATGTCAATTAAGTCATTTACAAACCATTTTTATATAACTTCATAAATTCAGTTATTTTCATATTAAGTTAATTAAGTCCATTTTAAAGAGACTTTTTAAGGTGTGTTATACAATGTTTTGTAACAAGAGATCCTTAAACCACGTTATTCACTATTTCAAACTGAAAAAAACAGGCCCTCTTTGTGCTAGTTCATTAAAACCCTTTGCTTCTACTGTCCACAACGTGTTCGACAAAAGTCCCGAGAAAAACGCATCCATTATGCATGACAACCAGTACGAAAAATTGAAGTCTAATGTTCAAGGAAATAAACCATCAAAGTTTGAACTTTGTACTAGTCTTAATAATTGCGCAAAGACGCGGAACTTGCACCTTGGTGCACAGTTTCATGCTAAACTATTTCATGTAGGTTTAGACCAGAATTTGTATATAAATAGTGCGTTAGTTAACGTGTATGCTAAATGTGGCGCGGTTAGTGAGGCGATGAGGGTGTTTAGTGGAATTGGAACTCATGATGAAGTATCGTGGACTTCGATTATATGTGGGCTTTCACAAAATGGGCATGGGAGAGAAGCGCTTTGTTTGTTTAAGGAAATGCTGTTGACTAACCTTAGGCCGAATTGTTTTACTTATGTTAGTGTTATTAGTGGTTGTACTGAGCAAGAGTCGGTTTTTAAGTGTGGTGAGTTGCTTCATGCTCATGTTGTGAGAGACGGACATGAAAGTAATGATTTTGTGATAAGTTGTCTTATTGATTATTATTCCAAGTGTGGACGGATGGATAACGCTGTTGTGCTATTTGAAGCGTGTACGACAGGGGATAAGGTACTATTGAACACTATGATATCAGCATTTTCTCATAATTCGCAAGGTGAAGATGCATTAAAACTTTTTATAAAAATGCATAATGAAAATGGGGCTCTGAGTGAGCATGCTTTGACCAGTGTTCTGGATGCTTGTGGAGCCCTGACGGTTCTCCAACAAGGGAGACAAGTGCATGCTTTGGTAATGAAAATGGGTTCAGATCGCAACACGTTTGTGGTTGGTGCTTTGATTAATATGTACTCTAAATGCGGTAATATTGATGAAGCTCGTCTTGTTTTTGACACGGCAGTTTACAAAAACAACATATTATGGACTTCAATGATGACAGCGTGCGCACAGAGTGGTAGAGGTCTAGATGCTTTGGAACTTTTTGATCATTTAGTGAAAGAAAAAAGATTCAACCCGGATCATGTATGTTTTACTGCTGTGTTAACTGCGTGTAACCACTCTGGACTTCTTGACAAAGGCATTAAATATTTTGAAAAGATGACATCAGATTATAACTTGGCTCCTGAAATCGACCAATATGCTTGCTTGATTGATCTTTATGCAAGAAAAGGTGATCTTAAAAAGGCAAAAAGTGTAATGGAGGAAATGCCGTTTCATGCAAATGCGGTGATGTGGAGTTCTTTCTTGAGTTCTTGTAAAGAGTATGGAAATGTGGAGCTTGGGAGAGAAGCAGCTTATAAGCTATTTCAACTTGAACCATATAGTCCTGTGCCGTATTTGATTTTAGTAGATATATATGGTGGTGCTGGTTTATGGAATGAAGTGCAAAACGTAAGGAAAATGATGAACAATAATGGAATAAGAAAATCTTTGCCAGGTTGGAGTTGGGTTGAGGTAGACAATGACGTCCATGTTTTCTCTGTGGGTGATTCATCACACCCTCGATCAGAGGATATTCGTGTAGAATTGAGAAAGCTTAGCTTGGAGATGCTGGATGAGCGTAGTCTACAATTGGTCACTTAGATTGGAAATGCATCTCCTCTTATATGAACATTAGTGAAGAAGGTATGTATTCTTCTCTAAAATTTTGACTACCGTTCCATCAATTGTGTGTGTATCAGTGTATGTATGAACGGTTCGCTTAAATATGGTGGTTTTATGTACAATATCAAGTGCTATTTGTGAATAATATCTGGAAATACTAGTAGCGTCAGCCCTTGGTTTAAATCTACAGAGAGTGTTTAATAAGCAGTATTTTACGAGTTTAATATGATGATGTTAATTCCACAAAGTTTATCTCATTGAAATCCAGCATTTCATGGCCATTTATTGATATGATCCTTTAGTAATAGCACGGCTTAGGTTTGACCCACTTTTAAGCTCGAGAGTCCTTGGTCAGTAGTCAAGCAAACAACTCTAGATGTAAAGGTATATATGTTCATGAATATGATTGAGCTGGAAGTTAAAAATTAATACTCGCAGGTGGTTCATAAGGTCTAAAGATAGCAAGTTGACCATGCTATGTTTCTCAATCCTAATAATTAGGCAGAAAACTGAATAATATTAAGCTATTGAATACACACAATCTTGTACGATTACTCCATACAAGATTTCGGATAAATTCATAAATTTCTTCGGAGTTCTGAGATTGGAGATGGCAAAATATTGTTCTTTATAATCTTGAAACAGTGAGCATTAGAACTAGTAACAGAGTTTGTTCTGTACGAGATTAACAGGTTTCTTATTTTGAACCTTCATCTCTAAACATAGAAGCACACGAGATTGATAGAAAAAAAATGTTTAAGTTTTCTTGAGACTAGTTAGAGGATGGCTATTGGATTGAAATATGCTGTCACTTTCTCAAACGCCAGATGTTATGTCATTTGCATTTCCCTTGTGTGCAGTTTGGTACAAAAATTTGGCCAGCACCAGCTACTTGAATCCAGTCATGCACATATTCTTTGATTCATATACATATAGTTGTACATGGTATGGAGTCAGATTGTATAGCAATAAAGTTATCACAGTGAACCACATGTTAATTGGTCACCTGTGGCGCAACCTCTACAAGATTCAGAGATACTATGAATCTGAACGGTTTCAGATAGTCATCCTACATAAAAATGGCAACTTTGATACAGGGTTCCCTATGGTAAAGTAGTACTAGCATATGAAGCAATGGTAAAATAGTTTTCAAGGTATATCATGAATGGAATTTCTTGTATTTGGAAACAAACGAAAAGCTAAAACTCGGAAAATATGAATGCACGCATTGATCACTATGTAAAAAGTTGATCTGCTATCACGTAAACTTATTGGTAAGAGTATAACGTTGAGTCAGGATTAATGTACATCATCTTTTTCCAGGTCAGCTTGCATAGAAAGAAATGAAATTAGCAAGAGAATTATCACTTTCATTCTGGTATCCCGGAGTTTAACTCTTATCAACAGGCTCCATGATAAACATACAGGAACATGTGAAAGCTGAGAATGTCTTGCAATGAATCTGGTGTGCTATGCAAGTTCCTCATTGACTACCAAAGCGATATATTTGGCACTTATTACTATCTGCTGCTGTTTCTCTTGGATTTCATCTTGTTCTGCTTAATGAAGTATAAAGATGATTGATTATCACATAGCTCAAAGATGACCAGGCCATGGAAGCAGAATCAACGATAATTCAGATGAAAACAATGATGAAGGTCATAGCAATATACTTTCACAATGCATCTCAGCCATTATCAACAAAATTGCTATCTCCACTTTCTGAGCTGAAGTAGTTTCGTCTGCTTGGTTATGTGGTTGCTCTGTGTCTTCTTGCTTTATCCTCCTTGAAAATATCTCTGGCAGGGAGATGAGGAGTGAGGACCAGATTCTGCAACTGCAGATCATGTTGTATACTTTAGCTTTGAGAATGATGTCAGCATGTTACTCTTTCTGGTCTTAGAAACTGCTGATATATTCTTAAAATTGGGATAGTGTTCTTACAAAGATCATTGAAATGGAAAAGTTAGTAGGCTGTCGATGAGAAACAACTAATTCAGCAGGACATGGATCAGCGGAACTGGGAAAAGTAGATGGACCAACTTCAGAGGTTAGAACTTACTGTTTTTTGTAATTTATTTCTATGATATTGTTACTCATTCTAAATTAATGAACTTTGTCAATCATGTGTTATAATAGAGGCACAAATTATGCATAATGCTATCATATATATTTCTTCCCTAAAAAACTGTTTAAATAGTGTGTTCAACCTTATTCTGTGATCTGCTGCAGAGATTAAAATATAGCTCCACACCTTGGTTCTTATCTGATCCGTTGCTTGATACTACATTTAGCAATATGTTCTTTCTTTGCTCAAAAAAAGCAATCTGTTCTTTTTATGTTAGCAATTTCTAGTCACCATTTGCAATGACCTTTTCGGTCTTCACCAATGCACATATGAGTTCCCATCAACAATGTTAAACGAACCTAGTCTCCCTACTTGATTTGAATTTTTGTGTTTGTAGAATTAAACCTTATGAATTTAGTCAATTAAACGTTGGCAACACAGCCGTTCAAAAAAAAAAACGTTGGCAACACAATTATGTTAAAGAAAGGGTAAAAGCTACACAATATCATCTTATTTATTAAAATGTACCGACTTTAAACACTTATACTTTACCAATGAACTTTCAAAATTGTTTCGTCTTTACCAATTAGGTCACCTGTTACCGACACGCTGACATGGTAATATCCACGTAATTAATTTATTTAAATATTTTTTTCCCGGATATTAAGCTAAAACTCAACGAACCCTAAGGGCTCTATCTGAGTGGGCTAAGGCGTATTAGACTATAGACACAAACACAAAAAATAAACTAAGGTCCAATAACCTATGTTGCACGGAAACGCCTCTCGGGTGCCGTGCCCGTCCCGGAAACGTTTCGGAAACGGGAAACGGCTGGAAACGTCTGGAAACGCGGCGGAAACGTTTCCCCAAAAAGGGAAACGTTTCCTGAAGATAGGAAACGCCGAGGCTCTAGCAGAAACGCGAAGGGAAACGTTTCTTTGGATTTTAACACGTTTCTGGGCTAGTTTTTGGGCCATGAAACATTTTTTGGTCCATTTATATTGTATATACATATGGTAGGTCGTCATATCTTCTAACAAATCTCTAAAAATTGACTATCAGTATTTGTTTAATGTTAAGTATATATTATGATGGCTCACTATCAGTATTTATTTTTTCTTGCTTTATCGGTTAAAAATTCATGTTTATTTAATTTATTAATAAATATATATAAATACAAAAACGTTTCCAGCCGTACCCGTTTCATGGATTTTGGGACATTGACGTTTCTAAGTACCCGTCCCCGTTTCCGTATCCGTCTCCGTGCAACATAGCCAATAACTAATGTCCTTATAACTAAATACAGATGGATATGGTCCCAGACCTGGATATTGAACGAAAGAAAGAAAATTTAACGGAAAGCATGAAGAAGCACCATTTATGCAGTTGTGCCCATTAACATTTACTGTATAACATAAGGAAGAAAGAAAATTTAATGGAAAGCATGAAGAAGCACCATGTATGCAGTTGTGCCCATTAACATTTATAACATAAGGATCAACATTTTGTTCCGAATCCTGAAACTGAACTAGAACCGTACCGAAACCGTATTGATTCTTGGTATCTGAGTCCCGTTTGATACGGTATCGGTACTACGAAATAAGTTAAAAAAAAATTCGGTACCACTAATTTGGTACGGGATCAATACCAAATCATTATCATCAACTTCCGTGAACTAATGAACCCTATATATTATCCCATCAACGAAATACCATGATCATCACTATCACACTCGCTGCCACTATCCCACCCATCAAAAACTGTTGAATCAGCAACAACAAGGTTCAGTGTCAGCTGTTGAATCATCACATCCCTCCTGTGATCTCTGTCTCACCCATCAAAAACTACTATTGATTTATGAACACCAAAAGATGATCAATGTTTTTGGGAAGGATAAAGATGATAAATCATCTATTTATGTTCTGGGTACCACTCACATGAATAGATGGATAGATTAATTCATGATAAATTATTTATGTTCCGGCTAAGATGATAATAACATGATAAAGTTCTGGGTAAAGATGATAGATAGATGGGTCGGGTAATATAGTATTAGGTCGGGTATAATAGATATATTTAATTTTTACCAAGTATTTAATATTTATGCTAGCATATGTAAAGATATTTTTATTATTAAAAAAGATAATTAATGACTTGAAAATATAACCGGTAATCTGATAATATTGTTACAAAACAAACAAGTTCATTAGTAAAGTCTAGCGATTAAACTGTAAGTATTTAATGTCGGTACATTTTAATAAATACAATAATATTGTATAAATTTTACCCTAAAGAAAAACCACAACTCAATAAAGTTTGGCAAGTTAAACTTGTTATGTCTGATCTACCACATATAAAAATGTGTTTGCTTAAACCTTAAAACTTAAAAATGTGTAAAGTTTAATCCTGAAATGCTATTTTAAAACTTAATTCCCATATAAATTTCAAACAGTATTGTGTTGACGAAATAGTTGCCTTAACAATGTTTTCATCCAAACAACATAAAATCAACAAATAGAAAAGATCAAAATAATCTGCATACATTGCCATTTGTAACAAACAACATAAAATACTCTGCATCTCAATCCATAATCAACCAAACACAATCACAAACTAATCAATGATCTTAATCATAATATCAAACCCTTCCACTGCTAATCATATGACAAGCTATCATATATATGATAATAGTTTTACAAATCAACAAACAGAAAAGAAAAAAATGATCTGAATCACCAAAAGGATGATTATTAAAAAAAAGAAAAAAAGTTGAGAAAAGTTATATGTTTTAACCCGACCATCAAAGGCTATATATAGCCGCTGACTCACATGACCTTTGAGAAATAGATACCTTCAGTCCCTCAAGAATCAGCCAACATCCAAAAGCTGATTAGACCTATAAACCTACATAAATCAAGCCTTACCATAAAAACAATTAGCCCCTCACATATTTCCAGGCATTAAATCACATTTTAATATCCCTTTGATCTAAGTCTGAAAACAATCATATAAGTTCATTTGAGAAACTATTTTCTCATGCTAAATTTTATTCAAGCCTTTTATAAAATACCAACTGTTTGATTAGCTTAACTTATTTTTAAGGTTTAACTACACCTACTAAACTTTTATCTCTCACAAAATGTAAATCAATTTCTAATTGTTTTGTTCTCTCACGAAACATGAGATTAGCAGGTATCTTCATAGCGGCTTGACTGTCACAAAATAAACTAACAAGAAGAAAATGTTCCTTGTTTAGGTCCTTTAAAATTTTTGAGACCCAAACAGTTTTTGTAGTGGTTGAAGCCATGGTTCTGTATTCAGCCTCAACGCTAAACTTTGAAAGAGTATTTTGCTTTTTTTCTTTTACAGGAGACATTTGACCTACACTTGACAATATGTACTCCTTATTGCCTCACTTTTCCTCTCGCCTCACTCTCCTTCATTTTAGTTTCATTGGTTTTTTGTTGCCTAAATGCTTCGCAAGTTACATACACAAAAAAGAGCGTTTTCTAACATGCAAAACTAGTATATTAGTGTTTAACACTTACAAATTGCAAAACGTGACTTACAACCTTACATGTTTATAATCATTGTTCTAATAAGAACGCACCTAGCATGCATTAGTACATATTTGTTTTTCACCATGTACCAAGCTCACGAATAAATGCACTACTTTTATTCTTGTATGAGGCACACATAAAAGAAGGAACTTGGTGATATAACGTGCTTCTCAACTTGTCTTTATGTGGGACATACAAAAAATATGAGTGACTTGGTGTGTTTTAGAGTACTCCTTAACATTTTATACGAAACATAGTGTTGGATTTTTTTGGCTTTATGCGAAGCGTACAAAAGAATTCAAGAGCACTTTGTAGTTTAAGCAGCTTCATTTGTGTTTATGTGAGGCGTAACAAGATAAAAGGAGGATTGGATTTTGTTGTCTTATTTAAAGCGCACAATAGAAATTAAAAGTAGTTTGTTTTGTAGAATGCTCATGAATACTTAGTTTTATAAAAAAAATGTCTTATTTAAAGCGCACAAGAAAATTCGAGAGCACTTGATCATTTGAAGTAGTCCTCACCATTTTATTTGAAAAACTCAATCGCATTTTAACAAAATATATAAACGCGCATGTAAACATTTTCGTACATGTTGAAACGTGTTATATCTAACGGTTAGTTGAACCAAAGTTCAGTTTTGTAATTTTTATGCTATGGTAGTTTTCGTATTATAGCAACTTAAATGGCCTATTTATAAAATTTTCTCTAATAAGGTTTTAGAACCAGAAATAAAACGTTAGTATATACTAGTTTCAAATTTTAATGTCATTTAAGCATGGGCGGATCTATGTACGAGCCACGTGTGGCACATGCCACACATAACTTAAACTGACTAAGTGTAATTTTTTAGCTAAAAATGAGCTGTTTTGTGAAAGTGCTACACTTAAAATGAAGAACTGCCCAAAAATGAACACGTAAAGATGAAAATTTCTTTTTTAAGTTTGGATTTTTAAAGAAAAAGATAAATGAAGCATAAAATTTAGAGGTTGAAGATGAACAGTAAGTTTCATTATTGAAATACATATATTATGGTTTTGTCTTTTAGTTGGTAGATATGCCAGTTGTTAACCCATAGATATAAAAATACATTGGGATATGTTGCCACATTTTTAAAAATACTTAGTTTTACTTATAGTGTATATCGAGCTTTTAAACACTTACTTTTACTATCTATGTCTAATACGTAATAACTCTGATCTTAAATTGAAAAATTGAACTGAAAAATAAGCATTCTTATACACCAATTATTGGGCAGCCGATGTTTTGAAGCTTAATTCCCACATAAATTTCAAACAGTATTGTGTTGACGAAATAGTTGCCTTAACAATGTTTTCATCCAAACAACATAAAATCAACAAATAGAAAAGATCAAAATAATTTGCATACATTGCCATTTGTAACAAACAACATAAAATAATCTGCATCTCAATCCATAATCAACCAAACACAATCACAAACTAATCAATGATCTTAATCATAATATCAAACCCTTCCACTGCTAATCATATGACAAACTATCATATATATGATAATACTTTTACAAATCAACAAATAGAAAAGATAAAAAATGATCTCAATCACCAAAAGAATGATTATTAAAAGAAGAAAAAAAGTTGAGAAAAGTTATATGCTTTAACCCGACCATCAAAGGCTATATATAGTTGCTGACTCACATGACCTTTGAGAAATAGATACCTTCAGTCCCTCAAGAATCAGCCAACATCCAAAAGCTGATTAGACCTATAAACCTGCATAAAACAAGTTTCACCATAAAAACAATTAGCTCCTCACATATTTTCCAGGCATTAGATCACATTTTAATATCCCTTTGATCTAAGTCTAAAAACAATCATATAAGCTCATTTGAGAAACTATTTTCTCATGCTAAATTTTATTCAAGCCTTTTGTAAAAATACCAACTGTTTGATTAGCTTAACTTATTTTTAAGGTTTAACTACACCTACCAAACTTTTATCTCTCACAAAATGTAAATCAATTTCTAATTGTTTTGTTCTCTCACGAAACATGAGATTAGCAGGTATCTTCGTAGCGGCTTGACTGTCACAAAATAAACTATAAGAAGAAAATGTTCCTTGTTTAGGTCCTTTAAATTTTTTGAGGCCTAAACAGTTTTTGAAGTGGTTGAAGCCATGGTTCTGTATTCAGCCTCAACGCTAAACTTTGAAAGAGTATTTTGCTTTTTGCTTTTACAGGAGACATTTGACCTACACTTGACAATATGTACTCCTTATTGCCTCACTTTTCCTCTCGCCTCACTCTACTTCATTTTAGTTTCATTGGTTTTTTGTTGCCTAAATGCTTCGCAAGTTACATACACAAAAAAGAGCGTTTTCTAACATGCAAAACTAGTATATTTGTGTTTAACACTTACAAATTGCAAAACGTGACTTACAACCTTACATGTTTATAATCATTGTTCTAGTAAGAATGCACCTAGCATGCATTAGTACATATTTGTTTTTCACCATGTACCAAGCTCACGAATAAATGCACTACTATTATTCTTGTATGAGGCACACATGAAAGGAGGAACCTGGTGATATAACGTGCTTCTCAACTTGTCTTTATGTGGGTGATATGAGCAAAAACTCATATCAATTAATCAACAAATCACCCTAAAACACAAGGAAATTACCTAACTTTTGTGCTATAAAAGCAGTATTATATGGTATGTTCTTTGTTTGTGCTCAAATAGGTAAGAAGGATACATTTTTAAGCAAACAAGAAGAAAATCAAGCTAATTTGGATGAAAAAGACAAAGAAGGATCAAGAGTGACAAGACTTTGAAGACAAAGGACCTATCTTGACAACATTCCAAAGATGAAGGACCAAAAGTGTAAAATTGGCAAGTCAAGATGAGAGTCAAACATGGTCAACTCTTCAGTCAACCAAGTCAAAGGGTCAAATCAAGCAAGAATGCAAGTTGAAGGACCATTTATGCCAAAGAAATGAAGATTTTAGCTCAAAACACAAAACTACCAAGTACGAGGACCATTTCTGCCATTTTTGGAAGATAGTTTGTGCTTGATCCGTGTGAAGGAGTAAACAACCAATCAGAATGCAAGAAAGGGTTCACCAGGATTGCCAAATCATTGACACCTAGCCACTCACAGCCGCCAGCAATAAATAATCAAATCCCAACAGTGTCCTCCACTCACCAGTTTTTCACCAATAATATTACGCCACTCAATAATTCTTTTATCCAATATGGATAGCAATCCGTGTGAGCTAATGAAGACAAATCACAACATGCCACGTGGTCATCTTCTTCAACAAAATTACCAGGATCGGGATTGAGCTAGAGCGCATTTCAAAAGAAGATATAAACATGAAAGTTGCTCAAAATCAAACAAGGAATTCAACCCATCAACTTAATTGGACTGCAATTAAGTCATTCAAAAATCCCCAAAGTTGTTCATAAGCTAGAATTTGCAATTTACCAAATTAGTACACGTGGAGGATTTCTATTGGCTTGGACACGTCAACCATCCCCAACAAACTCTCAATTCAGTCTATAAATACCCCCAGTAGTTCTCATTTGTACAGTTAGTCAATGTGTGAAATTTTCACACACATTTCCATTTTCTCTCAATTCATAGTTAGTTAGCATAACAACTCAAGAGTCTGACAAACTCTTGAGTTAGTTAGCTTAGTTGTAACAGAATTACTAGCTTTGTAACTACCTTTCTCCTTAAATCAATAAAATTTCACATTCATCTCCTTCATTACTGTTCCTACCTTGAATCATGTTATACTTGTGGTGATGTTAGCTTGTTATGATCTCAATTGATCATAATTAGTTAATTGTGAAGATTTGTAGCAGTGTTCATGTTCTGTTCATTCCATTTCAAGTTTGAGTAGATTGTGCAGAATTCAAGTTCATTCATGGAGATTAAGTTGTTGAAGGCTGTTGATTAAGTTGATGATTAGTGATTCTAGTGCTAAGGTGGTGGTTTAGCACTAGCTAGAAAGCTCAGCGCTTCTCTACTCCATCAAAGGAGGCCTAAGCTAGAAGGTGTTCATTTTCTGAATTTTTGTTCCTCTAAAATGTTGATTGCATGCTCAATTCCTAGTGTAAATGTAATTGCCTGCATGATCAAGTGTGTTTAGCTGATATTGAGTTGATTTTGATAATTGTGTAGCTTAATTGTAGCATAGAACTTGATATGTTGCTTAATCTCCATTCTGTTAAGCATACTAGCTGTCATTTTTAGCTTGTCTTAGCATTTTGAGTATAGGCTTGTTTCATAGCTTAAGTTCAGTTCTTATTCATCACTTCTTAGCTATTAAATTTAGCCTGGAACTTATCTTGCATTAGCTTAACCTCTAGCCTAAATCTCTTTCACAAAAGTTTTACTAGAAACCTGTTAATCAGTGTTTGGCAATCAATCTTAGTGTGTGATTCAGTTTTTATATTTGGTAGAATCTTGCTCAAACTTGGTCATCTAGTCATAGCAAACTTAGTGTGACAGTTTTCATTCATTCTCAAGTCAATTGTAGAGTCAAAAAGGCAATTTGCATAAAAAAGGTTTGGGTTAGACTTTTTAAACTTGTTTTCAGAAAAGTAGTTTCAATCACTTGGCATTTCTTTGTTAGTGGATGAATTTACTTGAAACCTCTTTCTAATCCTCACACAACATATGTAGTTTTAGCCTGTAGCTGGAAACCATACAGTATCCAGTAATAAGCTAGATATAAGCATTTGTTTAAGCACTTGAGCAAATTCAATTCCCTATGATAAATAGCTTGACTGTTTTCTCATACTAGCTTATCCACTTCAGAAACTTGCTTATTTTCTTTCACAAATCACTTCAAAAAGTGTTCCTGGTTAAGATTTGAAGTTTTCAGATTTTTGGATTTTTGGTCAACAAAAGTCAACATAAGCTCATTTTAGCTTATTTTCGTTTTCTGAGCTTATTAATGGATCATTTTCTTTGAAACAAGATTTCCCCTTCTTCTAGTAAGCTGATTAACAGGTTTTTGCAATAAAATCAAGTTGTGCACGTGTAGCTTATTGGGTAGCTTATTTTGTGCTTATTGGATTTAGCTTATTTGAGTTCTAGCTAGTTTCAGCTTAGCCCTTTTACAAGCCTAGCTAAAATAGAATTTTAAACGTTTTGAAACTTGTTTGAGCTTAATTGGTCAAGAAATGAGCTTATACGGGCTTATTGAAGTGTCCTAGCCCGTTTTGTTAAAAAGAGTTGGAAAATTGCTTGTTAGTCCCTAGATTGTTAAACAGTTACAAGATTAGCTTAATTTTCCTAATCTTTTTGGATTTTGTTAGGTTAAGTCCCTGGGATTTCAAGGTTGTTAATTAGTGGTTAGTAGTTTGTTAATTAGTTATAATCAGTTACCTTGTTAGTTAAATTTTCATTCCTAGTCCAAATTTGTTAACTGTTTTACATAATTAGTCCTTTGACTTTTTGACTTTGTATTTTTAGCATTTATTTTTCATTGAATTTACAATTTCAGTCCTTTAAATTTTGTAGAATTTACATTTGTTGCATTTTAATTGAATAGATACTTGGTTTGTGCACTTTGTTTTACGTATAAGTAGACTTTATTTTTCATTTTAGCAAGGATTTGTTTGAATTAGATATAGAATATCCAAATACTTTACCAACCCAAAACAATTAAAAACTCGACCTTGTTAGGACTTTCAATTTGTTAAGAACTGAGAAAACGAACTTCAACTATACATATTTCAAATGGCGCCGCTGCCGGTTCTTTGACTTTACGAGAGACTATCGATTGACGGTTTTCATTGGCTTTTGGGATCCGTTCACCTCGTGAACGTTATTTTTTTACGTATCGTAAATCAAAAACAATAAAAAAAATCAAAAATATAAAAATATATAAAACCTAAAAAATTAACAAGACAATTCTTTTCCTAAAGAATTGACCAAACAAATTAAAAAATTCAAAAAACAATCTTTTTCCTAAGAGATTGCACCCAAAAATATATATTATTGGATTCTCTCGGTTTTTATGTACATATAGTATTTTCTCTTAAAAACTCATAAATACAAAAATATTTTCCATATATTATTATAAGTAAATACGTATACGTATAAGAACAACCAATTCACATATTCTCCATAAGTATTGCCAAGGCAATACACCGTGTTGAGGGGCGTTCCGGTCCTTGACACGTGTATCAATCAAACAAAATAAAGCAAGAATAGATAAGTGCTTCCAATAAGAAACAATTCGAAGAATACAAACAATTAAGTGAATAGAAAGGCGATATGCTATAAAATGCCATCTAAGGGTCAATAGGTACTTAAGTGCTTCGCGCCACCTAACCCCCCGTTCACTTGTGAGTATTCTAAGAAGGAAGGCTTCATTGGGGGTCTTGCACCCAAGTAGTACATACGTATATTATTATTTTTTTGTAGATATTTCATATTGAAACTCGAAGGGGATAATCCTTTTGTCTTCAAAGTCACACGAGAGCTTTTCTCTCATTCCTCGTATTGAGTTGCATGCTCACTCGCGGGCGTGCACAAATACCGATTGGTGTACAACCCCTTCCTCCGAAAAGGAAGAAAAAGAGAAAGAGTAGAAACACCATCGTCCATCAAGCCGATCACGAGAATCGTGCTTTGATTCATCCACAACAAGAAGCGATGGCCGGAGTTGATACTCGTTCTTTGATGGAACGTTTGCAATCCAATTTTCACGGATATGCCGATGCTATTAAGATACCCGATATTCCCGCAAATTCATTTGAGCTAAAAACGGCTATGATTAACTTGGTTTCAAACACACCTTTTTATGTAAACAAGAATGATAATCCTCATGATCACCTTAAGAGATTTCTTGCTCTTTGCAACACCATTAAGTACAATGGAGTTCCCCATGATGCCATTAAGTTGATATTGGTGCAATTTTCACTAGAGGGTCCGACTAAGCATTGGTTAGATACACAACCACCCGATAGTATCACCACATGGGATGGTTTCACTACTAAGTTTTTGAACAAGTTCTTTCCCCCATCTAAGACCACGGCTTTGAGGAACTTAATTATAGGCTTTCAACAAAAACCTAGTCAAACCTTTAGTGATGCTTGGGAGGAGTTTAGAGAGTTATTGAGGAGATGGCCTAACCATGGATTGGATGAAGTTCACCAAATCAATACTTTCTACAATGGCCTTAAAACTCATCACCAAGACTCACTCAATGCTTCCGCGGGAGGGAATATTCTTCTTAAATCCATTCAAGAGGATTAGGATATTATTGAGACCAAAGCAATGGTACAAACAAACACTCAATTTGAAGAAAGGGTTCATGTTATCCAAAGCATTTCTCAAACACCTTGTGATAACCAATTCCTCAAGTGTCACCAAGAGATAATTCAAAAGATAGATAGGGATCATGAGATGAGTTTTAAGGCACATCAAGAATTGATCCAAGCTATTAAGAGCCTTTCATTGAACAATTCTACAAATGATGTGCATGCCATTACTCTTTCATGTGAGACTTGTGGAGGTCCCCATTCCTATGAACAATGTGATAAGGTGCAAGGTTATCAAGGGGAATGTTATGCTTACCAAGAGGAACATCGTGAACACTTCAAGCCAAATATCAATCCCAATAACCTTTCTTACAAGTCCTAAAATTACCTTACTCCACCGGGATTCCCACCCCAACCACCCACCCAACCTCACCAAAATCCTCCTCAATTGTTACAACGGAATCAAGGCCCAAGACCACATTACCAAGGGAATAACTACAAGGCACCCAACAATTTTCAACATCAAGGAAATAACTCTTATCCACCACATCAAGGATTTAATCAACCACTTCCACCTTTCCCAAATCAAGGATATTCTCAAATACCAAATCAAGGTTACCCTCAACTTTAAAATCAAGGATATGGGCTACAAGAGACTCATGAGTATGTTGAGAGGAGAATTCGTGAAAGTGAGAAAAGAATGAATGACCAAATGAAACGTATATCAGAGGAACAAACCAATAGGCTTTTAATGGCATTCAATCAAAGACAACAAGGGGCTTTACCATCTAACACACAAACAAATCCAAGGGCGAATGTCAATGCTATAACAACAAGGAATGGAAAGTCAACAAAGGATCCTTCACCTCCTAAACCTCCTATTGTTACACCCACTTTTGTTCCTACATGTGACAAGCCTTCTACATCTACTTCACCACCTCAAAATGCTCCCATTCAATCAAACACACCTTCTCAACCTATACCTACTTCTCCTCTACCTTCCACAACTCCCAATGAAGAAGCTATCAAAGACAAATCTTCCACTACAACACCTACACCTAAACCAACTCTTCCATATCCTTCAAGGTTGAAAAAGGACAAGTTAAAGAACAAGGATGACATCCAAGTCTCAAATTTCTTAAGGATGTTCAAGAAACTCAACATAAACATATCCTTTGCGGAAGCTCTTGCTTATATGCCAAAGTTTGCTAAGATGTTCAAGGATTTACTCTCAAACAAGGAAAAATTGGTTGATTTGCCCAACACATCCCTTAACGAAAATTGTTCCGCCGTGCTACTTAAAACCTTACCAACAAAACTTGGAGATCCGGGGCGCTTCTTGATACCTTGTAATTTTCCCGGTGTGGAAAATTGCATGGCTTTGGCGGATCTAGGGGCAAGCATTAACCTCATGCCTTTATCGGTTTGGAAAAAACTCTCTCTTCCTGAGCTCACTCCCACTAGGATGACCCTTGAGTTAGCCAACCGAACCATAGCTTACCCCGTAGGTATTGCGGAGGATGTGTTTGTAGGTGTGGATAAGTTTACATTTCCGGCCGACTTTGTCGTGGTTGATTATGACATGGATCCTAGAGTTCCTTTGATTGTTGGTAGACCGTTTTTGAGAACGGGTCGTACTTTGATAGATATGACGGAGGGAGAACTAATTATGAGAGTAGAGGATGAGAAAGTGGTGTTTAAGCTAGGGAAAGTGTGTGATAGGAAAGAGGTTAAGGAGTGTAAACCTTGTGAGACTATTAACATAGTTGATGTGCTAGATGAGGTGTGTGATGAGCACTTTCATGATGCTTGCAAGAGTAATAGTGAGGAAATGCCCCATGTTGAAACCGTGGCCTCAATTGCTCCCTCCTTAACACCTTTTGGAGAGAGTGATTTCCTCTTGGAGGAATTTGAGTCAAACTTTCTTGGTGATGATGATTCTCCCATTATTTGGGAAGAAGATATTCTTACTATCCAAAAGTTGCTCAATGAGGACCCTATTTCTTCCCCTAGTCCACAAGAAGTTACCAATGATGATCCTACTATCGTAAAACCTTCCATAGAGAGTCCACCTCCAATTGAACTTAAGGACCTTCCATCCCACTTAGAGTATGCTTTCTTAGAGGGCAAAGACCAATTACCCGTGATCATTGCTAAAGAGTTGAAAGAGGATGAGAAGGAGAAACTCATTGAAGTCCTTAAGAAACACAAGAAAGCCTTAGCATGGAAAATATCCGACATAAGGGGAATTGATCCACATTTTTGTACACACAAAATCCTTATGGAGGATGATTACAAACCCGCTATTCAAAGTCAACGAAGGGTTAACCCAAAAATCCATGAGGTCATTAAAAAGGAAGTGATCAAACTCCTTGATGCGGGCATGATTTACCCCATTTCCGACTCTCCATGGGTTAGCCCGGTACATTGTGTTCCAAAAAAGGGTGGAATCACCGTAGTACCTAATGAGAACAATGAGCTTATTCCTACGAGAATTTTTACCGGTTGGAGAGTTTGTATTGACTATAGGAAGCTCAATGAGACTATTTGGAAAGACCATTTCCCTTTACCTTTTATGGACCAAATGCTTGAACGCTTAGCGGGAAATGAGTACTATTGCTTTCTTGATGGCTTTTCGGGTTATTTTCAAATACCCATTGACCCTAAGGATCAAGAAAAGACGACATTCACTTGTCCCTACGTTACATTTGCTTACAAGCGGATGCCTTTTGGCTTATGTAATGCACCGGGGACGTTTCAAAGGTGCATGATGGCGATTTTCCATGATATGATAGAGCAAACAATGGAGGTTTTCATGGATGACTTTTCCGTCTTTGGAGATTCATTTACCTCATGTCTCACCAATTTAGAAAGAATGCTTAACCGTTGTGAGGAAACACGTTTAGTGCTTAATTGGGAGAAATGTCACTTTATGGTGAAAGAGGGAATTGTTTTAGGACACAAAATATCCAACAAGGGATTAGAAGTGGATCGAGCTAAAATTGATGTGATTGCTAAGCTTCCCCCACCTATTATGGTTAAAGGTGTAAGGATTTTCTTAGGTCATGCGGGGTTTTATAGGCGCTTTATACAGGATTTTTCTAAGATAGCTAGACCGATGACTCACCTCTTAGAAAAAGAGGCTCATTTCATTTTCAACCAAGAGTGTTTGGAATCTTTTGAGACTCTTAAGGAGAAATTGACAAAGGCTCCCGTTTTGGTTTCTCCAAATTAGGAATTACCTTTTGAGCTTATGTGTGACGCTAGTGATTATGCGGTGCGGGCCGTCTTAGGACAAAGAGTGAATAAGCATTTTCAACCTATACACTATGCGAGTAAAACCATGACCGGTGCACAACTTCATTATACTACCACGGAAAAAGAGTTGCTTGCTATAGTCTATGCTTTTGAGAAATTTAGACCATACCTTGTGCTATCCAAAACCATAGTGTATACGGATCATTCCGCTCTCAAGTATCTCATGACAAAACAAGATGCTAAGCCTAGGCTTTTGAGATGGGTTTTGTTGCTTCAAGAGTTTAAGATAGAAATTCGAGATAAGAAAGGGGCCGAGAATTTAGCGGCGGATCACTTGAGTAGACTTGAGCATCCTTTTCAAGGAGATTTTCCTAATAAATAAATCAATGAATCCTTTCCATTAGAGGAGCTCATGTCTATCTCTTCCCAAGAGGATGCCACCCCTTGGTTTGCGGATATAGCAAACTATCTTGTGGGGAATGTGCTTATTGAGGGTCTTACTTACCAACAAAAGAAGAAATTTCTTAAGGAAGTTAAGTACTACTTTTGGGATGATCCTTATCTTTTTAGGCAATGTGCGGACCAAATCATTAGACGGTGTGTAGATGGGCCCGAGGCATTTAAAATTTTAGAAGCATGTCATAAAGGACCTACGGGTGGACATTTTAGGCCCAACTATACCGCCAAGAAAGTCTTTGATTCGGGTTACTATTGGCCTTCTATTTACAACGATGCCCAAGAGATGGTGAAATTTTGTGATGTGTGTCAAAGACAAGGAAAAATTACGCAACGTGATGAGATGCCACAAAATTTTATTCAAGAGTGTGAGATTTTTGATGTATGGGGCATAGATTTCATGGGACCTTTTCCATCTTCTAAGGGAAACAAGTATATACTTGTGGCGGTGGATTATGTGTCTAAATGGGTGGAGGCTAAAGCCTTACCTATCAATGATGCTAGAGTTGTTGTGAAGTTCTTAAAGCAATTGTTTGCTAGATTTGGTATACCTCGGGCCATCATAAGTGATCGTGGTACACACTTTTGTAATGATCAATTCACGAGAGTTATGAAGAAATATGGAGTTAATCATATACTTTCTACCGCGTATCACCCTCAAACCAATGGTCAAACCGAGGTCACAAATCGTGGTTTAAAGAGAATTTTAGAGAGAACGGTGGGAGAGCATCGAGCTTCTTGGTCTGACAAGCTTGATGATGCTTTGTGGGCTTTTAGGACGGCTTTTAAGACACCAATTGGTTGTACTCCTTATAGGCTTGTCTATGGAAAAGCGTGCCACCTCCCATTCGAGTTATAACACAAGGCATCTTGGGCTCTCAAGTAGGCTAACTTTGATTTAAACCAAGCCGGTTCACATAGGAAATATCAACTTAATGAGATGGATGAATTGAGAGCCAATGCCTATGAGAATTCTTTGCTTTACAAGGAAAAGACTAAGAAATTGCATGATGCTAAGATAAAGAACCGTGAGTTTAAAGTTGGAGAGCCGGTTCTCCTCTTTAATTCAAGGTTGAAACTTTTTGCGGGCAAGCTTAAGTCGAGATGGTCCGGTCCATTCACTATTGCTCAAGTGTTTCCATATGGAACTATTGAGTTTCCACAACCCGATGGTCCAAACTTTAAAGTGAATGGTCACCGTGTGAAACATTATTTTGGGGAGGACATTTCTGTTGAAATGGACCAAGAGATCCCCATTTTTCCCATGAATTAATTCATTGAGGGAAGAGTCGAGCTAGAGACTCATTAACTCAAGCATCGTATAACTAGGTTTAGAGTGTTGTAGGTTAGAAATAAGGGTATGGAATTGAGGATAAGTGTAGGGGGAGACCTTCTTTTGTCTTCATGTTGTTTGTAGGGTTGCTCACTCATTTCATGCTTTGGAGCTTATGGAGGAGGCCCTTTTATCCGGTTCACTTCGTTGCTATTGTGTTTTTTCATAGACACCTTGTGCTTAAACATGAATTCACCAATAGTTGACCTTTCTTTAACTTGGGTTAAGCAAAGTCTATTCATTGTCATAAGTGTAGGGGAAGTTTTTATACTTCCATGCTCTTAAACATTGAGGACAATGTTTAGCTTAAGTGTAGGGGGTCTTCTATCGAAGTGACCTTATCTAGAGCTTGTCATTGATCTTCATGATAATTGGAAAATTAATTTTTCAAACATTTTTCAAATTTTTGATCTACTTTGGCCACCAAAAATATGCATTCATAATTTTTGCATTAATCATTTTTCATTTGCATATCACATTTGCATTGTATATATTTCTTCTTTTGTTCTTTATCAAAAATATATAAAAAGGAAAAATATAATAAGAACATGGTTTAACAAATTTAGACTTCTTTGATATATTAGGCCCGCCATGGATATTTTGACTCAACCCGAGTTTGCTTATCTTAGCATTCTCTAGCTAGTATCCTTAACCATGTAGTCCTTCATTGGTCTATTAGGCTAAGCATCCACCAGTTTCATTATTTGAGATTTTAAATTTGTGGAGAATGGGAAATGATAGAGTTTAAGCAAGTATAAAAGGGCTAGATAAACTTCATGATAATTACTTGTGGCTAAACCCTTCTTTTCTTTACCTCTATTTTCTTCGCATGTATATATGTTAATAAATAATCAAGAACGGTTTTAATCGGTTTGTAGTCTCTTATGCATTTTTGTCTAATCATTCGTGGTTGGTATAAGTACGTCTTAAGATTCTAAGTTAGAACGTTTTATGTGTATTAGACTTATGTCATGCTTAATACTTAGCGGGTGTTTTTTTTTCTTTTATTCTTTTCAAATTTCTTTGTGAGGAATAAATAAAAATAAGAGCGGCTTATAAAAAAATGAGTGGCTAGAAAAAAAAAGAAAAAAAAATAATAATTATACAAGACTCCCAAGAGGGGCAGTGTGGTGTTAATTATAGTGACTATTGAGTTCCAATATTACCTTGACGGGTTGCGGGGATTCAATAGATTGCTCCAATCCAATATTACCTTGACGGGTTGCGGGGTTGAAGATCCAAAGTCTCAAAAAGATGGCGGATGTAAATTATTGCGTGAGTTTTATTTTTCCTTCCTTAGCGAGTGCGTAGCTACTTATTAATGCGTGACATGAGGATTTTACACATAAGACGAATGACTTATTACTCTTGAAACGGACTTATATTAATTGTGAACGGTTTTTCAAGTAATGGATGAGAGGATTACTTAGGATTAAAACCGTGCTTCCTTATTTTTGGATTTTACATTTCTTATACTTCACGCTTGAAATAATGACAAATTTGCCCACAAGCAATTTGCTCAATTAATAACCGGATCCACATTTAATTGTCATGAATAAGTTGATGCACTTTTTTACTTGTGAATACAATGATCCCATTTTTAAGCTTGGTATGGGGAAAGTGAAACTTGAGGGTGATAAATGTTGATGGTACCAATTCCTAATTAAAGTCATTGAATTATTTATGAGTTATTTCCATCAAACCATTTCAATAAAATCCAAAAAGATATAAATAGAATTGTATCTTGTGCATTGCATTATCAACATCAAAATCATGAATCATATAGTGTAGAGTAGTGTAGATGCATTCCATAATGGCCAAGGTGGATTAATTATGAGGAGAATGTAAATTTGTGCTTTAAAATATAGCATTGCATGAGGACATGACAATGTTCAAGTGTAGGGGATTTGATATGAGCAAAAACTCATATCAATTAATCAACAAATCACCCTAAAACACAAGGAAATTACCTAACTTTTGTGCTATAAAAGCAGTATTATGTGGTATGTTCTTTGTTTGTGCTTAAATAGGTAAGAAGGATACATTTTCAAGCAAACAAGAAGAAAATCAAGCTAATTTGGATGAAAAAGACAAAGAAGGATCAAGAGTAACAAGACTTTGAAGACAAAGACCTATCTTGACAACATTCCAAAGATGAAGGACCAAAAGTGTAAAATTGGCAAGTCAATATGAGAGTCAAACATGGTCAACTCTTCAGTCAACCAAGTCAAAGGGTCAAATCAAGCAAGAATGCAAGTTGAAGGACCATTAATGCCAAAGAAATGAAGATTTTAGCTCAAAACACAAAACTGCCAAGTACAAGGACCATTTCTGCCATTTTTGGAAGATTGTTTGTGCTTGATCCGTGTGAAGGAGTAAACAACCAATCAGGATGCAAGAAAGGGTTCACCAGGATTGCCAAATCATTGACACCTGGCCACTCACAGCCGCCAGCAATAAATAATCAAATCCCAACAGTGTCCTCCACTCACCAGTTTTCCACCAATAATATTACGCCACTCAATAATTCTTTTATACAATTTGGATAGCAATCCGTGTGAGCTAATGAAGACAAATCACAACATGCCACGTGGCCATCTTCTTCAACAAAATTACCAGGATCGGGATTGAGCTAGAGTGCATTTCAGAAGAAGATATAAACATGGAAGTTGCTCAAAATCAAACAAGGAATTCAACCCATCAACTTAATTGGACTGCAATTAAGTCATTCAAAAATCCCCAAAGTTGTTCATAAGCTAGAATTTGCAATTTACCAAATTAGTACACGTGGAGGATTCCTATTGGCTTGGACACGTCAACCATCCCCAACAAACTCTCAATCCAGTCTATAAATACCCCCAGTAGTTCTCATTTGTACAGTTAGTCAATGTGTGAATTTTCACACACATTTCCATTTTCTCTTAATTCATAGTTAGTTAGCATAACAACTCAAGAGTCTGACAAACTCTTGAGTTAGTTAGCTTAGTTGTAACAAAATTACCAGCTTTGTAACTACCTTTCTCCTTAAATCAATAAAATTTCACATTCATCTCCTTCATTACTGTTCCTACCTTGAATCCTGTTATACTTGTAGTGATGTTAGCTTGTTATGATCTCAATTGATCATAATTAGTTAATTGTGAAGATTTGTAGCAGTGTTCATGTTCTGTTCATTCCATTTCAAGTTTGAGTAGATTGTGTAGAATTCAAGTTCATTCCTGGAGATTAAGTTGTTGAAGGCTGTTGATTAAGTTGATGATTAGTGATTCTAATGCTAAGGTGGTGGTTTAGCACTAGCTAGAAAGCTCAGCGCTTCTCTACTCCATCAAAGGAGGCCTAAGCTAGAAGGTGTTCATTTTCTGAATTTTTGTTCCTCTAAAATGTTGATTGCATGCTCAATTCCTAGTGTAAATGTAATTGCCTGCATGATCAAGTGTGTTTAGCTGATATTGAGTTGATTTTGATAATTGTGTAGCTTAATTGTAGCATAGAACTTGATCTGTTGCTTAATCTCCATTCTGTTAAGCATACTAGCTGTCATTTTTAGCTTGTCTCAGCATTTTGAGTATAGGCTTGTTTCATAGCTTAAGTTCAGTTCTTATTCATCACTTCTTAGCTATTAAATTTAGCCTGGAAATTATCTTGCATCAGCTTAACCTCTAGCCTAAATCTCTTTCACAAAAGTTTTACTAGAAACCTGTTAATCAGTGTTTGGCAATCAATCTTAGTATGTGATTCAGTTTTGATGTTTGGTAAAATCTTGCTCAAACTTGGTCATCTAGTCATAGCAAACTTAGTGTGACAGTTTTCATTCATTCTCAAGTCAATTGTAGAGTCAAAAAGGCAATTTGCATAAAAAAGGTTTGGGTTAGACTTTTTAAACTTGTTTTCAGAAAAGTAGTTGAATTCAATCACTTGGCATTTCTTTGTTACTGGATGAATTTACTTGAAACCTCTTTCTAATCCTCACACAACATATGTAGTTTTAGCCTGTAGCTGGAAACCATACATTATCCAATAATAAGCTAGATATAAGCATTTGTTTAAGCACTTGAGCAAATTCAATTCCCTGTGATAAATAGCTTGACTGTTTTCTCATACTAGCTTATCCACTTCAGAAACTTGCTTATTTTCTTTCACAAATCACTTCAAAAAGTGTTCCTGGTTAAGATTTGAAGTTTTCAGATTTTTGGATTTTTGGTCAACAAAAGTCAACATAAGCTCATTTTAGCTTATTTTCATTTTTCTGAGCTTATTAATGGATCATTTTCTTTGAAACAAGATTTCCCCTTCTTCTAGTAAGCTGATTAACAGGTTTTTGCAATAAAATCAAGTTGTGCACGTGTAGCTTATTGGGTAGCTTATTTTGTGCTTATTGGATTTAGCTTATTTGAGTTCTAGCTAGTTTCAGCTTAAGCCCTTTTACAAGCCTAGCTTAAATAGAATTTTAAACGTTTTGAAACTTGTTTGAGCTTAATTGGTCAAGAAATGAGCTTATACGGGCTTATTGAAGTGTCCTAGCCCGTTTTGTTAAAAAGAGTTGGAAAATTGCTTGTTAGTCCCTAGATTGTTAAACAGTTACAATATTAGCTTAATTTTCCTAATCTTTTGGAATTTGTTAGGTTAAGTCCCTGGGATTTCAAGGTTGTTAATTAGTGGTTAGTAGTTTGTTAATTAGTTATAATCAGTTACCTTGTTAGTTAAAATTTCATTCCTAGTCCAAATTTGTTAACTGTTTTACATAATTAGTCCTTTGACTTTTTGACTTCGTATTTTTAACATTTATTTTTCATTGAATTTACAATTTCAGTCCTTTGAATTTTGTAGAATTTACATTTGTTGCATTTTAATTGAATAAATACTTGGTTTGTGCACTTTGTTTTACGTATAAGTAGACTTTATTTTTCATTTTAGCAAGGATTTGTTTGAATTAGATATAGAATATCCAAATACTTTACCAACAAAAAACAATTAAAAACTCGACCTTGTTAGGACTTTCAATTTGTTAAGAACTGAGAAAACGAACTTCAACTATACATATTTCACTGGGACACACAAAAAATATGAGTGACTTGGTGTGTTTTTGAGTACTCCTTAACATTTTATACGAAACATAGTGTTGGATTTTTTTGGCTTTATGCGAAGCGTACAAAGAATTCAAGAGCACTTTGTAGTTTAAAAATGCTTCATTTGTCTTTATGTGAGGCGTAACAAGATAAAAGGAGGATTGGATTTTTGTTGTCTTATTTGAAGCGGACAATAGAAATTAAAAGCAGTTTGCTTTGTAGAATGCTCATGAATATTTAGTTTTATAAAAAAAAATTGTCTTATTTAAAGCGCACAAGAAAATTCGAGAGCACTTGATCATTTGAAGTAGTCCTCGCCATTTTATTTGAAAAACTCGATCGCATTTTAACAAAATCTATGAACGCGCATGTAAACATTTTCATACATGTTAAAACGTGTTATATCTAACGGTTAGTTGAACCAAAGTTCAGTTTTGTAATTTTTATGCTATGGTAGTTTTCGTATTATAGCAACTTAAATGGCAATTTATAAAATTTTCTCTAATAAGGTTTTAGAACCAGAAATAAAACGTTAGTATATACTAATTTCAAATTTTAACGTCATTTAAGTAGGGGCGGATCTATGTGTGAGCCACGTATGGCACGTGCCACACATAACTTAAACTGACTAAGTGTAATTTTTTAGCTAAAAATGAGTTGTTTTGTGAAAGTGCTACACTTAAAATGAAGAACTGCCCAAAGATGAACACGTAAAGATGAAAATTTCTTTTTTAAGTTTGGATTTTTAAAGAAAAAGATAAATGAAGCATAAAATTTAGAGGTTGAAGATGAACGGTAAGTTTCATTATTGAAGTACATATATTATGGTTTTGTCTTTTAGTTGGTAGATATGCCAGTTGTTAACCCGTAGATATAAAAGTACATTGGGATATGTTGCCACATTCTTAAAAATACTTAGTTTTACTTATAATGTATATCGAGCTTTTAAACACTTCTTTTTACTATATATGTCTAATACGTAATAACTCTTATCTTAAATTGAAAAATTGAAAAACTGAAAAATAAGCATTCTTATACACCAGTTATTGGGTAGTCGATGTTTTGAAGCTTGGGGTTGAACCGGTCGTCGAGCCAGTAACTCGATGACTTGACCGGTTTGATTAAAGATTCGGTTTTTAAAACATTGTGTGCAACTATTATGCAAACGAGTAGAAAATCGTGCCACACATAGTCTTAGAACCTGGATCCGCCACTGCATTTAAGCAGCTTCGTATACAACAAGTTATATATAAAACTCATGCCGATTTAAGTTCATTTTGATACTTGATATGAGTGTAATTACTCATATCATTTATATCATAAAACAAACATAAAATGCATAAAATGTATGAAAATGGGCTTGTATATGCTTGTTTGTTGTTTCATGTTTGTAAGTACCCAAGTTCACGAAAATCGGAAAAAAACGACACGAGGTTGAAGAAAATATCGAGAAGCCAAAAATCGAGTTCGTTTTTAGAGGATTTTAACTTTATCAAAGTTCATTGGGCTTTGTGGGACCCACATTTACTTATTGGGCCCAAAAGCCTAATAGTGGATTTATGTTATTCACTTTTGGAAAACAAAGACCATTAAAGGCCCATAGTCACAACAATATAAACATGGGACAGATTGTATTGGGTCAATGTCCCAATTCACATATCAATGGGACGGATTAAAGTTGCAAGCCCAATTCACAAATGAACGGATGGAAAGTATTAACATGGCCCAAGCCCATTAGGGCAATTCATGGGATGGTGGATTTAATGTGTATAAAGTGAAAACTTTATTTATTACTTTGGTCAAACGTTTACCACTCATACTTCTCACTTTCGTTACAACCTAGAAAGAGAAGAAAAAAAAGAAACGCAGACTTCACCCACCAAGAACCACCACAACCCCTAGATCAAAAATAAATTGGGGGTTTCCATCCACAGCGAGTGCACCACACGCTCCTAATTAATTCCCAACAAATTCGGGAAGAAGAAGATGGTCATATCAAGGCCACGTGGCAATCCATCTTGACACCATCATCTATGATTGGCTAATTTTCTCACAACCAATCTGATATGAGCTGGATCGATAATAGAGATAAATGGATAGATAGATTATATTAATGGGATAACCCGACCCCCCAATGGCTTATATTAGTGAGATAAACCGACTCTCCCAATTGATTAATAAATCAATACTCCATTATCATAAAACATCCTAAACATTACAGCATTCATCACCCTATATAGTGATCCTATTCTTGTAGAACAAGTCGGATCCTAATCTTTTCCTAAATAAAAGATATCTGATAAATAAATAAACTATATTAATACTTATTTAATAATAATGCCATAAATAATAATCCCAGGGTCGTATCATTACTCCGCCCGCAAAAACACCTTGTCCTCAAGGTGTTCCTTGAAAATGTCCGTTGTAAGTAATTCCAGGATCCCAAACTCTCCTTTGAACTACTCTCATCGCATGTCGGTTAGCATGGACCTCAAAAAGTTGGACCACGTTATTTATCAGCCAACTTTTATTCCAATTTCTCCGTGATTGATGGTAAGTGATCCCAGGATTCCATGTTCTTCTTTCTTCTACTCTCCCTGGATCATAAATAAGCGCCTCAAAAGCCCTTAAATCAATCCTAACAGCAAGTTTTTCTAGCTCTGCACCAAAAATCTGTCCACCCATTTGTTGTTTCTTTTCCCCATGAGAAGGCACGTCCCCTGCCCAATTTGGGTTCATGTGGTCTTGGTTATTTTCTGATTCCGGAACACCAATGTGTTTTGAATCCAAAATCCGGAAGTATAACGTCTGTTTGTGGTGGGTTTTCCCCGCCATATCCATCAGCAACATCAGAACCTGTGACATGAACACCTTTAAAACCCATGTCTTTCAGCTCCTCCTTTACCTCTTCGCTATTGATATAACTTTTCCCACTATTTTGTTCAAAGTGTGGGGTATTTTGAACCGATTTTGAGGATACCTTGGTTGTAACTGGTTGAGTATGATATATCAGTTGCTGATATAAATCACCTTCCTTTGTAAACCGAAACCGATCAAGTAATTCTTCCTTTAGGTGCTCCCAAGAATCAAATGGTTCCTGTTGTTTATACCAACGATACCACACTAATCCTTCTCCTTCTAAACATAGTATGGCTGCTCGAAGTCGTTCACGACGAGTGATACCTTGAATCTCAAAATAGCGCTCCACCATGTAAATCCACCCATGAGCATCATCACCCTCAAAGATTGGCATCTTGAGCTTCCTCATTCGGTAATCAGATCCATTAGTTCTGCCTCCTCCACTACCATTACCAGGTTGAAAAAATATGACATCCATTCTAGTGTGCTTACTCCTGTCATCCGATTGTGTATGACCAGAGAATTTTTTGGTCATGTAAGGGAGCCCGAGATCATCAAACCACAGTTCTGGTTTGTTCACCCCCTTCGTCTGGTCGGCAAATAACTTGGATGAACTTTCATGATGATGAATTCCTGAAGTATTCTTGATCACTGAATTTGTCCCCTTTGCACTTTCAGTTGACTTTTGAATTGCCTCTAGAATTATTTTTTCCATTCTCTGTTCCATTGCTGCAAATTGTTCTTGTGATTCTAACCTAGCAGCAACAAACTTTTCATCAATATTCTTCCTATCCTCAGCCATATGTTCTTTAATCTGAGCAATATCTCCTTCAATGGTCTCAACCCTCTTGATGGTAGCCATTATGATCAATTCTTTTTTCTTTTTTTTTTCTTTTTTTTCACAGAACCCTAGAACCGATTGCTCTGATACCAATTAATACGAACCTATCCCACACTAGGCTCGTAATCGGTTCATAAGTCCCAAGTGTAGAACTCTCTCAAAAAGCTAGCTTGTTTGAGGAGGGGACACCTAGGCTTTATAAACAATCAACCAATCCCATACTTGGCCGACGCGGGATCATAACACAATCATTGCTCCAATCATCACAAGCCACATCAGCCTTTAACTAGCACAAGAAGCACAAAGAATTGCCACCTTGGCAATCCATGTGAAAGATGATCGATTTACCACCGTTTGATCAAGAAGAAGAAAGAGATTAAAGAATCAAAGGCCAAGATTCATCCTGTTGCTCAACAAACTCACCCAAGAGGGCTTGGGGTTTGCCTATAAAAACCCCCAAAAATATGTAATCATCATCCCATTTTTACTTTTAGTGTTATAATGTTAAAATAGATGTAGGATTAATTGTATTTTAATTTTTATAATATTGTAATATTTTTCCTGGATTAATAATAGTTTAATTGAGCATCATCTCTTCGTTTCTATGTTTTATTGTGAAGTTTTTATACAATAACTTTATTGTCTATTTTTGTTGTTATAATATAAAAAATTATTTGTTTAAGCTTTTTAAATAGCTTAATTGAAGAATCTAAAAGTGAAATTGGGAACAAAAGCTATCCCTACTGGATAGATTAAAGAATCTGTGAATATATATGGTACATTCGAATGGTTGTTTTGAGGTGTGTTTAGTTCGAGAGTCACATAAGTGGTGACGAGATGGTGTTTGTGGTTCGATTGTGGTTTTATTCGGGCTAGATTTAGTTTAAAAGGAGGCTCAGCGCCTACCTTCAGCATCAAAGGATCTTCAAGAAAGGGTAAGTTGTCTTATTTTAATTTTATGAATGTTATTTTACTTTTATATAATTTGAGTTATGTTTATAAAAATATGTGAACCTGTACGTTATTGATAAGTAAGGTCTTGGTAGAAATCAGTTTTATTAATCTTATTTACTTTGTGTTTAAGAACTGAAATTAAATCTGTTTGAATGTGTTGTCCCTAATATATGATGATTCTATACGATTAATGAAGAAAGAAAGGTAGATATGAGATGATTTTAGAGAGAGAAACTGGAGAGAGAAAAGAGAGAGAAGTGTGTGAACTTGTGAAATATTAGATTAAGAGAAAATGAATGACCAACCAACCTCTCCTTACATGCAAGGAGAGGTTTATATAGCCTTGCCTACATGTGGCCTAATGGGCTATATGATAATGGGCCGGGCTTTCCTTTTGGGCTTTGGTTACTTATGAATGAACCTTAGCTTAAAGTTAAGCCCGTAATACACGACTAATCTACTACCTATTACAACGTTCTAATATACGATACATAATAAACATATGACCGAGCATTCTTGTTTGACTCAATATTTTGAGGCTAACAATCTCCCCCAATGTGAGGTCACTATCCTTTATGAGAGGTCATTACCCTTTGTCATTTGGAGAATTGTAGAGATTACTAATCTCGCCATAAATGAGTCTTGAACGTGTAGTAGTAGTCTTGTTTCTTCATGCTGTGATCTTTGAGCCTTTGTCGTTGTCTTTCGACTTTGTCTTTTGATCTTGATATCTTCAAATCATCCTTGACTTGTCCTTGCCATCTTGCGATCTTGTGTCTTTATCCACATGCTCACACTATTAATTGTTGAATATGTCTTTAGGCATGAGTATGTGGTTTTGAATCTTTGACTTTGCTGAGTACACCGTGACGCCACCTTCTCCAGACAAAACATAGACACGGACTGAATGGCTTTGACATTCTTCTTAAATCGGTAGCGTTTTACCTCCGATCGGTGAAGACCGTTATACGATATTAAATACCGTACATGTGATAGGTAGATTCAGTTAAGAATCTCCTTGACAGGGTTTCGCGGCTGTACTAGCCGTTCTCTTTACTCGACCGTCTCAAAGCAAGACTGCGAACATAAAGAGTGAACCAATTGAATAAATATCCGCTTGATTAAAGTCGTCAATTCAATTTCCTGGAACAAGTGTGGTTCATAAAGAATCTTACCATTGTTGCTTTCCAGTTGACACAAGCTTGATTCATAAGAATCTCACAAGTCACCTACCGTAACGCTGTTTGATGTTGACGCTAGAAGGATTTCCATTCGTCACTGTGAATATTAATGAATATCACTCTGAATGTTCTGGCAAGACCATAAAGATATTGCGTAGAAACCTGAAACGAGTTTGAATCAATTAAGAATCAAACCACTGTTGCTTTTCAGTTTTACATATGTTCAATTCATGAAGAATCTTACATATGACCTACCACAGTGCTGTTTGATGTAACATTGGAAGGATTTCCACTCATCATTGTGAATACTAAGTAGTATCACTCTGAGTGTTCTAACAATATCACAAGGATATAGCGTAGGACTCTCTTGATCTTCTTCCGTGTGTCCTAACGAGATTTGATTGATCTCTTGGCTCTAGACTCGATTTGTGCACTTTTAATGGTCGGAGGCTGGAGCAGATGCCACCTATTCAATATCAACTATCTCGAAGTGAGAAAGTCAATAGAAGTCATGTTGTTCTCTGTGACAATAAAACAAACTTCTTTTGAGAGAAGCCTGAGTAGCTAGGAAAGGGTTGTGCATACATCACTGGGTTCATGGTGAGTTTGTCTTCATGATGTGTTAACCCGGTTTCTGCCTTAGTTGTATGGAGGGCTTCTTTCTTTACACCCTTTATCCTTACATTTCTTTTTCATTCTTCAACCCCTTCAATGCTTACCAAGACATCATTACTAGCACCTTGTTGTGATTGTTCCAGTGCTAGCATCAGTACTTAGTCGGCATTCAGCTACGTTCAAATTCTACTCCATCTTTCCTAAGTACTTCTAATAATCTATTGGATTGTCCCTGGGAAGATCCCTCCGGTTCTGGTTGGATCATAGGACTTAAACCTAACCACCCTTTTGACACCAATAACGTCGTGAATTAAAGATGTTGTGGGTATTTGAACGTAACCATGAAAACCACTTTAAATTCTAACAAAGTGTTTTAAAAACATTTAACACCTTGCTAGTTTTGTCGTTTTAGAAATGCTCCCCCTTCACATGTGCATCGATAATCGGAAGTGTTTCGCACATGTAAGTAAGAGTTAAAGTGCTTGAGTCTTATATAAGATCATATTTTAATCACATTTTCTCCCCTATCTCTAATATATAAAATCTTTTGATATTAGAGATACCAAATTTGATTAAAATATATTTTGAAAAATAGTCTTGAAAATCTCCGGGAAAAAGATGTGTTAATCTTTTGCATGAAGTTAAAATGCTCCCCCTCAAAAATTGATCCAATTGAATTGTCATTGTGAGGATTTGATCCATATTTTGCTTTTTGAGGATGGGAGTTGTTGAACACACAATTTTTAAAAGATTTTGAATAATCATTGAAAAATTCTTGAAAAAATTGTGTTCAACGCTTTTTGAAAAATCCTATTTCTTTTTGGCGAAGAGGTTTTTCTAAAGCATAAACTTGAGTTCTTTGACTTTAAATATCTTAACGAATCCACTCAAGTGTAAGAAGATTTCTCTTCTTTTGCTGAGAGTAAGGGCACTAAAGCGTACACTCCCCCGTGAATTTAGATCCGGGTTGCAATCTGAAAGTGATTACAAGCCATTGTGTTGAGCTCAAAACGTGGAATGTTTTGTGACAAGCTCAACCCGTGATAGATTGCTCTACCCGTTGTTTGGAAATATTGTCCAAAATAGACAATTTACTTTATTAAAAGAAATGACATGTTTTGAAAAATATTTACTACTTCATTCGAGCTTTATGTACACACCCGTGTCGTTATTGAGCGACATTTCTAGGTACGTCCATATTATCGATACTGAAAGACATGTCGAGAAGAATATTTTTGGATTTTGAAAGATTTTTTAATATTGTGTTTTGCTTTTATGTGTTTTATATTTTTGTATTTTGCTTTTTCAAGAATATTTACAAGTAGATGTTTGATACCAAGCACGCTTTTCTGGTGTAAGATCAGATAAAGTTTCTTTTCTTGTGGTTACGGGTACTTCTGTGGTAGTGTCAGTGGCTGGTGTATGAGGAACAGTGATATCAGAGAAAACATTTGGTCCATTGTTAATACATTGCCTCAATGCATCACCATTTGGTCTTGTATCAAGATAACGAAGAAAACGTGATTGCCATTGAGCATATCGACCGGCCACAAGCATTGGTGGTCTCTCTTTGTTACCCGCCACCATGATGTTATTGTTTGTCACACGATATTCTGCAGTAGAATCCATCTCAATATACTCTTAAGTGATGAATTGATTGTGGATCTTAAGTAGTTGTATTGTGATTGAGTTGTTGTTGAAATTCCGAAAATTGCGATTTTTTCTCAGTCTGACAATAAATTCATCAGTCCGACAAAACGGTAGACCTAAAAAATTTGTAATCACCAAATTTTGAAATCGAGCTAGAAATAGCCTAAAACTAGTATGGAAAAAATTTGATTTTACTTGACCTAAAAGTTTTAACTCTTTTTTTTTAATCTTCGTGTAAACTACGTTCCGAGACTAGTCTAGATAGTGGCTAAGTCTAAAAAATACTCGAACAAAATTTAGATGTCCATCGCAATGTCACCCATCGCACTCTTGGATCGCACTCTGATCGCACTCTGATCGTACTCTATGATCGTAGTCTGATTGCACTCTGATCGTACTCCTAGATCGTAGTCTAATCGCACGCTGATCGTACTCCTAGATCGCAGTCAGATCGTACTCTTAGATCGCAGTCTGATCGTACTCACCTATCGTATCCAACGATCGTACCCAGTGATCGTATCCAACAATAGTACCCAGTGATCGTATCCAACGATCGTACTCACTGATCGTATCCAACGATCGTACTCACCGATCGTACTGAGTGATCAGACCCACAGATCGTACTGAGTGATCGTACTGAGTGATCATACTCACAGATCGTACTCAGTGATCGTGGGAGGTGATCGTGACCTTAGATCACAAGTAGAAACCCCCAGGGTTTATGCAATCACAAAAATCAGATCGTAGCACAAAAAACAATCCGAGACTTGGAAGCAACAAGAAAGGATGGATTTTTACCTTGGAATTCGTGATTCTAACCAAACGAATGTAACCAAAATCTTACCACACGTATTAAAGATGTAAAGATGAATAGAGGGTGATTTAGAGCACGAAAAACACAAAAAAAACTTGAATTCGGAATGATGTTAGGTGTAAATCACACGAACCCAATATAATAGCAACAACGAATCACAAAAACTACCCCATGGCGATTGATACCAATTGTTGTCCCTAATATATGATGATTTATACGATTAATGAAGAAAGAAAGGTAGATATGAGATGAATTTTAGAGAGAGAAACTAGAGAGAGAAAAGAGAGAGAAGTGTGTGAACTTGTGAAATATTAGATTAAGAGAAAATGAATGACCAACCAACCTCTCCTTACATGCAAGGAGAGGTTTATATAGCCTTGCCTACATGTGGCATAATGGGCTATATGATAATGGGCCGGGCTTTCCTTTTAGGCTTTGGTTACTTATGAATGAACCTTAGCTTAAAGTTAAGCCCGTAATACACGACTAATCTACTACCTATTACAACGTTCTAATATACGATACATAATAAACATATGACCGAGCATTCTTGTTTGACTCAATATTTTGAGGCTAACAGAATGTTATCAGTATATGATGGAATTTGGATTTGTATCTGCTTGCTTTGATTTTGTTGTTATGGAACTACTGAATATTTGATAGTACTAATTGGCTTTGACTGCTGAATATGTTTGGTTAGTTATTCAGGGTTATATTTTGATTGTGAGTTTTAAGAATCTGATAGATCAAATCTGGTTGTTGAAATTTTGCACTTGCTGATATAGTTGTTGTTTAACATGAATTTAGTCTGTTGATAAGGTTTGGATTTGATATTACGCAACTTAATCATTTAACTGGTATAGTTTTTAATCTTCTTAGTATTTCTGTAAGTTGATAATCTATGAGTAATTGTTTTTTTTTCTAGATATAGAATAAAGTTGAGTTTATAATTGATATATTTATGTTTTATTGTCTGACTTTATATCATTTGCTTAAGCTTATTTAGTGAGTTTAATGGTGTTTTAACTGGTCTATTTGGTGTTTAGTCATACTTGCTGTTTTTTATTTGTTGTAACTTTGATCTGTTACATATCAGTATTCCAAAACGTATTGTTTGGTTACTGATTTAATTCTGTCAATTCCAAAATAATTTACCAAAAAGTCACTCCTGTGACTTTCTATTTCTATTGTCAAAAATAATTCCCCAAAAGGGTCCCATGTGGGACTCGAACCCGTGACCTCACGGACGACTGCCATACGTGTTAACCAACTGCTCTAGCAGTCTTTTTGGTTTACGTTATTCATCTATAGCTATTCAGATACTATTGTAAATGTCAGCTTTTAAATAGATGAATTTAATTTCTTAGTATAAAATAGTTAATTGAAATATTTATATTTCTTTTAATATTTGTTAATATAAATTTTTAAGATAAAAATATTAGTTTAAATAAATAAAAAATAATTAAATTTTTTTTTTAATAAATAAATAAATATATTTTATTACTTTTTTTAGAAATTTTAAATTGTTTTAAAATTAGTTTTAAATAAGTTGTTTTAATTAATTTAGTTTTTAGTAAATTTAGATTAAATGGTTCTGTTTAAGTAATTAGTAAAAGTAAATTTTTAAATAGATTAATTTAGTTTATAATTTTTATATAGTTTTTATATTGTTTTTAATTAAATAGACTAATTTTAAATAGAGTATAATTTTAAATAGTTTGAATAATTGTCTTATAGATTTAATTTTGGGGTACGATTCATGCACTTAAGATTTAAAATTGGTAGAATTAATTTAGATAAAAACCGAAACCTAAATTCAAAACAATTGTCCAAATTAAAACGAACGCCTCAAATTCATAAGGTCCTTGTGTACAACGAACCGGGATCACTCTCGTGTTTAATTGAATTCGTCTTTAGCTTATTTATGGATTATTACCTTTTCCTAAAGGTAATTTCCTAATTTTGCTCTATAACGTATTTGATTAAAATACACCGACATTCCTCAACACATCAAAAATTTTGGCGCCGCTGCCGGGGATCTTGTGTACGATTCGTTCGTGGAGATTTGTTGATTGTTGATTTGAAGACCATTTCCGTCCTCGGAAAGTTCTGTTATTTTTCTATTATTATAGTATATATCGTTTTTCGTGTTTCTTGTTATTACTATATTATATTACGTAGAACAATAAATTTACCTACTTTCAAATAAGACCTTAGTTGGGGTTTCATCACCTAACTATTGTATTCGAATCCATAACAAAAATAAAAGACAAAATAGATAAATACTAATAAAAAGTTTGAACTCGATTTATACAAACTATAAGGTGGGTATAAGGCGACGAGCTATAAAAGACCGTCTAAGGAAAAGGGTTTTTAAGTGCTTTGTGCCACCTCGTTTCCCCGCTTGCTTGTGCGTATATTGAGAGGGACGACCGATTATTGGTTTGCCGACTCAAGTAGTATTAAATCTTATGTTTGTTGTTTACTTTTGAACCTCGAGATGTTTAGGTTTTCACCTACGTTTCAAAGTCGACCGAGGGTAGATTACTTCCATAGTAATTATCCTTATTCTTTGTTTTTATCAATCTTTTTGATTGAGCAATACCAAATAAAAAAATACCAAAAATAATCTTCTTCTTATCTAATTTCTTTTCTTCAATCCTCTAAATTCTCGTCACTTTGGTTTATGCAATTACGTTCTACTCGGCTTTTGATTACTCACAAATAGTGGAACCCGAGCTTCCACCTATTGTTGTAGAGATGGCCGATAACCGAGCAATGGAGGAATTGCTCCGTGCACCCACCGAAGGGTACGGGGAAGCAATCGTTGTGCCGGATATTTTGGCGGATCATTATGAGATTAAGACGTGTCTTTTATCACTCATTCGTGCCGACCAATTTCGTGGCAATGAGACCGATAACCCGCACTCTCACATTCGGAATTTTCTTCGTATCACCTCGACTCTCAAGTTTAGAGATGTGCCGAATGACGCGATTAAGCTCATGCTTTTTCCGTACTCGCTCGAGGGGAACGCTAAGCTTTGGTATGAAAAAGAACCACCGGGTTCGATTTTGACATGGGATGATTTAGTGTCTAAGTTTATGAATTATTTCTTTCCACCATCTAAAACAACTCACTTTAAGAATGAAATCACTTGATTTGAACAAAAAGTGCATGAATCGTTTGGAGTTGCTTGGGAAAGGTTTAAAGATTTGTTAAGATAATGTCCACACCACGGTTTCACGGAGTTACACTGATGTAGAGTTTTTACTATCCTTTAGGAAAAGAGAGCAAAATAGGGAAAGTATTAAGTGTCGGTTTAGGAAAACCAAGCACTAATGACCAATGTGGTTCAAGTTCGTTTCCCAAGGACGCAAGTGCGTTGTGCTAAGAGATGATTAATGATGTGATTATGATTATGAGAAAAGAAAATAGAAATGAGATAAGAAGAGAATGACGGTTACGATGACGAATTAAACTAAGACGAAAAGGTCGTATACGTAAAACCGTAAAAAGTAGCAAAATTAAAAATTTACCCTAAAAATTCCTAGAAAATTGCAATAAATCCTAAATAATGTAATTAGAGTTTACAAAAAACCAAAAATCACTCAAACCTTTTATTTAATTAAATAATAATTTTTTAATGCTAATTAAAGCCCAAAAAATCAATTTATTTAACAAAAAGCCCAAAATGAGATTTTTTCAATTGTAAACCTCTAAAATGACTTAACTAAATTTAAAACTACTTTTGAAAATTTTAAAACTAATAAAAACTATTTAAAAACAATTAAAACCTATTTAAACTTAAAATAATTATAAAAATTAATCTAAGGACAATAAAAATACTCTAAAAATTGTAAAATTCCTAACTTAATGTATTTAACCTATGAAAAAAATAAAAACTTGAAAAATCTAAATTTTAATTTTTAATAATAAAATAATAATAAAATAATATTAAAAATCCAAAATTTATAAAAAATTCTAAAAACTTGCAAACTAGTTTAATTTAACCTAATAAACTCAGAAATGAAGTTGAAATTACCTAAATACCCCTAATGGGCCTAGAATGCGCCAAAAGTCCAAACAGTTAGCTTAATGGGCTTATTAAGGCCCAATAAGAAAAATGTTGTCCAAATAAGCCCAAAAACTCCTATCTGACTCAAAATTTGATTTTAAAGACAAAACTCTGAAGGCCCAAAAGCTGAAAATGAGTATAAGCTAGCTTATTTCAAAGTAGCTTATTCTTAATGGGATTTTTGGCCCATTAAGCTATAAGCTGATGCCATAAGCTCAAATTAGACACACAAGCTTCTTTTGAGTTACTTAAGAGTTCTGTAAAAAGAAATTTGAAATAAGCACAAGAATAAGCCTGAAAAAGCAATAAGCTATCTTCACAAACCGACAAAATAGTAGTTTTCGAGTTCTAGGCCACCCCAAGAGCTGATTCAAGTTTCAAAAGCTTTTAAATGACTTAACTAAGCTTAATCAACAAAAAGTTTTCAAATAAGCCCACTCAATAAGCTGAAATAAGCAAATAAACACTTAATTAAAAGTCAACTTTATGAGTTTTCTAGCAAAAAGTCAAAGCCAAAGTCTGATAAGCTCTAGTTCAAACAAATGGGTCAAATGAGGAAGATTGATCACAAAAAGTAAGTTGTTGCAGGTCTGGATAAGCCAATATGGCTTATTAATAAGCTAACTGAAAAATTACACTAGCAGGGGCTAGTTTTGGATGTTGAGCAATGGAAACTTTTTCCACTGCTTGACTTAATTGACTTTTTGTCTTATATGACTTTTTTGCGGATTCAAGTTTCACAAAGGCACCCAAATGATCAGTTAATCATAAGGAGTCAATAACAACAAATAAATCACAATCTCAAACAGCCAATTTGTACAGTTAATTCAATTAAGCACCAGATCTAGCCCAGACATGAACAAATAAGCAGCTATGGTTCAATAAGCACTTATAGCACAATTCAGCCAGCCAAACTTCACCAAATGCATACACAAGCTTTAATTATATCAAATGAACAAATCTAAACAGGTTTCATGCACTGATTCAAAGTGTAGGTCAAGATTCAAGCACAAAAAGTTACTGATGAACACTAACACAAACAGATTTTTACTTTGCTGATGTACTTGACCAACAAGCCAAATTCAAACACTCAGATCTCTTAGATATGTAATGAAAACTTTGATTTAACAGCTTATATCCCTAAACATGCATATACTCTAAGTATTACCAAGATTTTAAGTCAAAACAGTTAAAATTAATAAGTTATAGCACAATCTTTGATTCAAGGTTTTAAACCTAATAACTTGCAGGTTTTAGTTCTCAACCAAGTGGATAACAGATAGCAAGCATAAACAACAACTTTCAACAAAACAATAACACTCAATGATCTTAAACAGATAATCCCAAACACCCCTTATCTTTTTCAAATCAATTTAAAACAAGTATAAGTGTATTCCAAGACTACCCAAGCCCAATCAAACACATTAACAAGTATAATATGCAGTATTAAGAAAGATTAAGCCACAAATTCCACAAGAACACAAGTAACACACAAATTCACCAAAAATCCAGATTTTAAGCAGATTTTGGGAAAAATGGTGCAAACCTCATGGATGTACATCCACACCCACGAATTTTGAGCTTATGTTCTAGCAAGAACAAGCACAAGCTTCCACAATAAAGCCTGCTAAGATGGAACAAAGTTAGAAGCAAAATATCAAAATCAGAAAAGTGGAAAAAGCCTTGATTAATGCAACTCTTGTACCCTACACTTGATTATCCCCAAGTTATAAGCTTCACAACACCTTGATATCACAATATCAGGATGCTATGATCAGCTTTATAGCCCAAGAATTCCAAGGTGTACCAAGAAACTTAGCAAAATATCAAGCTATAGGAAAATGTGCAAACTTTTGCACACTCCTTTGAAAACAGGTTTTAGGATTCAAGATTTAGCAAACAATAAACATAAACAAGCAGGAAATAACAATGTCACTTGACTTTTATTCAAAGATTCAAACACATTTCATTACTTTGAATATGGATTTATAGAACTTTAAACAAAGGAAAATTCAAGAGCAAAAAACTAAGTGACTGAGTCCTATGCCTTTTATAGGCTTACAATGAACTAGTGAAAGCTAAAAAATGTAACCCTAATTGCTGGTGAAGTCCCAAAAATGCCCTTGAGGGTTTGAATACTTGGAAGATCATGTAACATTTCTTGGCTGGTTGTGTGAGTTGTCAAAGGTAAAAACGTATCCAAGGGCTTACAATGAGCTTAGAAAGTAAGCAAGAATCATGCACGTTGGATGACTGGTGTCGTTATGGCAGCTTCTTCTTTTTTGCAGCAGGGGAATCTTGTGTTGGACTATTGAGTGATGAGGTGGCTAGTTTAATGCTTGGGTTATGTTTATAATACCCTTAATCATAAATCTGCACAATATTAGGGCCTAATTACAATAGGATTAAGAAAACCTAATTGTGTTCTTGAGATGAATAGTTGTGTGTTTGATCCGGATTAGTGTTTAAAAATGTGTTAGGCGCCCATTTTAAACTTAATAAATGAAGTTGTTAATCCGGTTATGAGTGGATTGTGATGTGGCACAAAGTTGAGTGGTGATTGGTTGTTTTGGTTGAGTGGGGCACGTGTCTTCCTCCCATAGGTCTAGGTTTCTTTTGTTGTCTGCCACATTTAACCCCTTAACTTTCATTCTCTTGTCATTTGCAAATAAACTTGGAAGAATCCGTTTTCCTTTGTAATTTGCCCCAAATACTTTTCCAAAGTATTTTCAGGGGTATTTCTTACCATTTCATGATTCTTGAAGGGCTGTTTTGGCATTTTCTTTATTGATAATGGTCTTGACTTGTCTTGTTGACTTCTTGGAGGACTGAATTTGCCAAGTCATGATTAATGAGGGACCATTTTTGCCATTTCTTCAAAGTCAAGGGTCCTTTTGGTAATTTTGACATTTTTAAAGGACCGAACTTGTAATTTCTTGTAACTTGAAGTCCTTCATGGTATGTTTAACTTTGAGGAGGATAAATAATGACAATTTAGTTTTGTTGAGGGACTAAAATTGCCAATTCTTCAAAGTGGAGGGCCTTTTTTGTAATATTGACAAACTTTAGGGACCAATCTTGTAATTATGAGGATACAAGTGTATAAAGCGTCAATTCTTCAATATTGGAGGACCCTTCTTGCATGATCTTCAAATCTTCAAGGGTTTGTCTTGGAAAATTCTTCATTAGGGCTTGGTTCATTGTGCGGCTTCGTTTCCCGTGTTCGTTTTTGTATGATTCTTGTGATCTTTTGTCATTTTCTCAATATCCATACCTAAAATACACAAGCAACAAACACAAGCATATATTTGGCCAATTTCATGATATTTTATGCATTTAAAACCCTTTTTGGACGATGAGACTATCTGTAAAAGCAGTCTCATCACTCCCCCATACTAAACCATTGTCGTCCCCTCACGCAATGCTAGAAAAAAGTATCGTAGAACCTCCAAAATTCATTTTTATTCACATTTATTGAATGATAAACTTGCTACACTACTACTATTACTACTACTACTTGCGTTTTAGACATAATGTATGATTTTCATCGCAAAATGGGACGTTTAGGTTCATAGAATAAGAACACGCGAATGCTTTATCAGAAATAATTTCGTCGTCCTCGATTTTCACCCCAATTCCATGCTAAGCGTGCAACGAGATCATTGTCATTATAAGTTAGTAATGCTAACACTACTCATATGCCCTAATCACGTACTTATCCTCCCATTATCCTAAGTTGTATCTCTTATATTCTATTTTGTCTTGAATGTTTCACGAGGATACATTGTTTGACTTATGCGATAATAGAGATTTAGGTCTAGAAATAGAGTCCTAACGGTGTACCCAAGACCATCGAATTAATAACCCCTCCTAATAGACAACGATGTCAAAAAATTAAGTCAACAAGAAGGATCGATAAACACGGTTTTATAACGGTTTTGAACATGAGACTTATTACCAAGACTTCTATACGCCCCCTAACGGAAGGGCCTTATTATCATAGGTTTACCTCCATCTTTTATTCAACTTCGCCATTAAGTTTTTATTATGACTTCGCTCTTGCCTTGCCTTTTATTATCCACCTCATCGATGGTTTTATTAGCCAAAAACGTATATCCTCACGCTAAGGCGAATTTTGGATCTTTAAAGCTTCAAAGATTAAGGCTTGATTCACTTTCAATTTTGCATAGATTTTTCGGCCTTGTGAGCTTCAAATTGTTTGCTTGACTTAGATGAGCACTTGAAATCTTATTATTGGGTGAAGCTTTCAATTATTCGGGTTGCCAGTACTTCAAAACCGTGACACTGGCGATACCTTAATGTCTTCCCAATTTAATTACATGGAAGCTACTAGAAAAGACTAGAAACCAACAATCAAGACTAAACCGCTAAGTCAATACTTATTAAGCAAAAAATATTTACAAGCGAAGGGAGAATAAGCAAACAACGAGAACACATGAGTTTTTGAAAGAATACGAGTACTCTACGTTTAGCATAGTAACTTATAATTAAATCTATCATTTCTCGTCCTCATTTAAGAGACTTAGCCTAATGTGAAGTTAAGGAATCAAAGCTAAGTGCTCAACATGCACGGTCGAGTAAAAAATTACTCTTATTCTCGCCATCAGAAAACCTACATTCGTGTCTTCAAACACTTATAAAACATGAGAAATTTTTTAAAATTTGGCCATTTTTAGCCTTATTTTGTAACAAAACGATAAACAAAAAGATAAACTTTGGAAAGCGTGAAGTTTTGGCAAGGCAACTATCTATTCACCCCCATACTAAAGTTAAACATTGTCCTCAATGTTTCGAGTCTAGGGGTGCAAACACCCCCATACTAGAGACGTAGTCGAATGCCTAATCTAGCATGAAAAGGGTGTAACCGTTAAATTTAAAGCCGTTTATGAAGTGTGCTATAAACCTAAGGTTAGAACATCAAAGGATATATCATGGATATTGAGAAAGTCTTCAAAGAAAATGATCGAGTTCTCCCATAAAACGAACACGAGAGGCTCCAATCGTGAAGATAATGATCATCTAAAATCCACAATTCATAAACAACCACGGAACAAAGGTTGGAAGGGCACAAATCCCTACACGTTACTACATTAGAAAGCGATAATATGTACATAGGATAATCATGGGACTCCCCCACGAGGCACCTCGTTTTTTATGACCGAGTCATGAGCTCGACTCGATCCCCTCAATACTAATTATCATTAGGGAAGGTGATTTGGTCGAGGTAGTTCAAGGATGGAACTTCCCCGCCAAAGTAGTGCTTCAACCTATGTCCATTCACCTTAAAATTGGGGCCATCATTGAGCTAGCTCGATGGTCCCATATGGAAAAACTTGAGTCACGGTGAATGGACCGGACCAACGGGATTTCAACTTACCAGAAAAGATTTTCAAACGAGAATTAAAAAGCAAAACTTGAACCCCAATGTTAAAAACCCGGTTTTGAATTTTTGAATCATGCAACTTTTTAGTCTTTTCTTTATAAATCAATGAATTTTCATAAGCAATATCCCTTATTTCATCCAATTCATTTAATTGCATTTTCCGGTGTTTTCCCGCGGTCTCCATATCATCATTACAATGCTTAAGGGCCCAATAAGCTTTGTGTTCGAGTTCAATTGGCAAGTGACAATTCTTCCCATACACTAGCTTATAAGGAGTACACCCAATGGGTGTCTTATGAGCGGTCCTAAAGGCCCATAAAGCATCGTCCAACTTATTCGACCAAGATTGTCGGTTTTCCCCAATCGATCTCTCCAAGATCCTCTTCAACGCTCGGTTTGAAACCTCGACTTGCCCACTCGTTTGTGGGTGATAAGCCGTAGAAAGCCGATGTGTAACCCCATATTTCCTTAGGACCCTTTCGAATTGGTCGTTACAAAAATGGGTTCCACGATCGCTTATGATCGCACGAGGGGTTCCAAACCGAGAAAACAAGCTTTTCAAAAACTTGACTACCACGCGAGCATCATTGGTGGGAAAAGCCTTAGCTTCCACCCACTTAGATAGGTAGTCAACGGCGACAAGGATGTACTTATTACCACGAGATGATGGGAACGGCCCCATAAAGTCGATGCCCTAAACGTCAAAGATCTCACACACTTGGATGGTATTTTGTGGTATTTCATCTTTTTGTGAGGCTTTTCCTTGTCGTTGGCATGAGTCACATGACTTCACAATCTCATGTACATCTCGGTAAATAGTAGGCCAAAATAAGCCGGCATCAAAGACCTTCTTAGCCGTGAGATTAGCACCGTGCTGACCACCCGTGGGTCCCTCGTGACAAGCTCTAAGGATGTTAGAAGCTTCGGTACCAAAGACACAACGTCGAATAATTTGATCCGCACAAGTTCGAAACAAGTAAGGGTCGTTCCAAAAGTAGAACTTGACGTCATGAAAGAATTTTCGTTTTTCTTGAGTCGTCATACCCTTGATGATAAAGTTGCCTGCATGGTAATTTACGATGTCCGCAAACCATGGGGTGGAAGAATCAAGCTTAGAATTCACTACACCAAGTGTCTCGAGCGGAAATGTTTCGGTGATTTCCTTGGGCTCGTAAACACTTTGGTGAGGATCTTCCAAACGAGAAAGATGATCGACCGCTAGATTCTCGGCTCCTTTTTTGTCAACAATTTTGTGATCAAATTCTTGAAGGAGGAGAATCCAACGAAGTAATCTCCGCTTTGCATCTTGTTTAGCCATAAGATACTTGATAGTCGAATGATCCGTATACACTATGCATTTCGTCAAGACGAGATAAGGTCGGAATTTCTCAAATGCATACACCACGGCAAGGAATTCCTTTTCCGTTGTAGTGTATTTAAGTTGAGCCTCGGTCATCATCTTGCTAGCATAGTGAATAGGAAAGAAGTGATTTTCATGACGTTTCCCCAATAAGGCCCCAATAGCGTAGTCACTAGCATCACACATGAGCTCAAAGGGGAGGTTCCAATTGGGAGCAACAAGAATGGGAGCTTCGGTAAGTTTCCTCTTAAGGATTTCAAAGGCTCATACACAATCTTCGTCAAAGACAAAACGTGCATCTTTTTCAAGGAGATGTGTAATAGGTCGAGAGATCTTTGAAAAATCCTTGATGAATCGACGATAAAAGCCCGCGTGACTTAGGAAACTCCTAACTCCCTTTACGGTTTTGGGATGAGGTAATTTGGCGATGACGTCTACCTTAGCTTGATCTACCTCAATCCCCGCTTTCGAAACCTTGTGCCCTAAGACGATTCTACTTTTAACCATAAAATGACATTTTTCCCAATTAAGCACAAGGTTGGTTTCCTCACGACGCTTCAACATTCTCTCAAGATTCGACAAACACGAAGTGAACGAACAACCAAACATGGAAAAGTCATCCATGAAAACTTCCATCGTCTTCTCGATCATATCATGAAAAATAGCCACCATGCACCTTTGAAAGGTTCCCGGTGCATTGCAAAGTCCGAATGGCATTCTACGATAGGCAAACGTTCCATATGGACATGTAAGCGTAGTTTTTTCTTGATCACGAGGATCGATAGGGATTTGGAAGTAACCAGAATAACCATCTAAAAAGCAATAGAAATCGTTTCCCGACAGACGCTCCAACATTTGGTCCATGAAGGGCAAGGGAAAATGGTCTTTACGAGTGGCTTCATTCAACTTACGATAGTCAATGCACACTCTCCATCCGGTCACGAGTCTAGTGGGAATTAGCTCGTTGGCATCGTTTGACACAACGGTCATTCCTCCCTTTTTAGGGACACAATGAATAGGACTCACCCAAGGGCAATCAGAAATAGGGTAAATCATTCCCGCGTCAAGGAGTTTTAGGACTTCCTTTTTGATGACGTCGTGAATTTTGGGGTTCACTCTTCTTTGAAATTGGATTGCGGGCTGGTAATCCTCCTCCATTAAGATTTTTTGGGTACAAAATTTGGGATCGATCCCCTTAATGTCGGATAACTTCCACGCAATTGCCCCTTTGTGATCCTTTAGAACATCGATAAGTGCAGTTTTTTCATCATCCGAAAGTTCTTTCGCTATAATAACCGGTAACTTGTCGCCCTCCTCCAAAAAGACATATTCGAGATGAGGAGGTAAATCTTTCAACTCGAGGATAGGTGGTTCCTCAATTGAAGATTTGGGCTCGATACTCATAACCTCCTCGGGTGGAGGAAATGGGAAATCGTTAAGAAAATCCTTGATAATCGAGAAGTCCTCATCATTGTCGAGGTCTTCGTCACAAGTACGTGGAACATCGAATTCTTCCAACGTAAAACCACCACCTTCAAATGGAGTGAAGGTTGGTGTCGAGTTATCAAGAATGGGATCTAACATAGTGGGATTGCCACTACTTTCATCATCACCAAAACCTAAAACTTCTTGTGAAAATTCCTCGCAAACAACGTTAATCATATCAACGAGGTTTATGGTTGCAACGGAGTAAACATGAGAAATTCGAGAATTTTGAGTTGCGTTTATAACAAGTTCCTCGTCGTTGAAACGTAAGGTGGTCTTTCTAGCATGCACATCGATTAAAGCCATATACGTATCTAAAATCGAACGACCTAAAATGAGAGGAACTTGAGGATCCGTGGGAATATCGACAACGATAAAGTCTACCGGATAATAGAACTTTCCCACTTTCACAAAAACGTCTTCCGCCAATCCACATGCGGGAATCGTGGAATGGTCGGCCAACTCGATAGACATTAGTGAAGGAGTAAGATTAGGAAGATTGAGCGATTTAAAGATAGCAAGTGGCATCAAGTTAATACTAGCACCAAGATCGGCCAAGGCATAGCATTATTCCATATCTTGGATTGCACAAGGAATCAAGAATTTACCGGGATCACCGACTTTTTGAGGTATGCGGTTAAGATAAACCGATGAACAACTAGACAATTGTTGTAATTTCTCCTTGTTGTTCAACATACTCTTAAAGTAAGCGGCAAACCGAGGCATCATGACCAAAGCATCGGCGAAACTCACATTAAAGTGCAAATCACGAAACATTTTCATAAAAAGCTCAAATGTGTAATTATCGCGCTCTTGACGTTTCTCCTTCCTAAGTCTCGATGGATAGGGCAAAGGTGGTGTGGGTTGAGGCATAGGCATAGCCTTTGGAATCTCGGGTTCCAATGTTGGTAATGGGTCAACCGTAGGTGTGGCATGAGCGGTACTTCGTGGGATTTGGACATGCTCCTTTTAGACCACCACCTCGGGTTCTTCCTCAATTGCTTCCTCCGTAGGAGCAATTGGTTGAGGAGTCGGTTCCTTAAGTGTCTTACCACTACGTGTGGTAATCACTTTCATCTCTCCCTTAGGGTTCGATATGGTGTTGCTAGAAAGACTACTCGAAGACGGTTTGCACATAATAGCCTCAAACATAGATGAAATTTTGTCCTCAAACATGGATTGCCTCTTCTCGGCCTTAATCATTTCTTGCTTAATTTCATGTTGCCCTTGTTCCATTTTTTGTTGGTTTTGTTGTAACCTAGTTACATTTCCTTCCATTTTGTTTGTATGGATTTTAAGCTCATTTGCTAACTCATTTTTCAACTCCTTCTTCAAGTCGTTCTTAAACTCGGATCTTAGGCTAATGATTTCTCTTTGAATGTTGTCAAACCTAGCATCGTTTCCATTAGCGTATTCAACAAATTCATTTGGAAGATCTTTCAAAGTTTGCAAACCTTTGTTGTTGTTTTGAAAATCACTTTGATTTTTGTTTGAAACTTGATTATTAGCCCCTTGATTCCATAGTTTCCTTTGTAATTGTTTTTGAAACCAACTTTATTGTTTCGATAGTTGTTGTTAGCATTTTGATTTGAAGCAAAACCTGGTGGAGTCAATTGATTAGAGCGGGTAACTTGACCGTGTTGGTTGCAAGTTCCCGTGGCCGCGTAGGAACTCGAAGTGTTACCACCGTTGGTAATGCACTCGGAGAAATCATGACCTCCACCACAATACATACATGAAGCCTCAACCGCTTTAGCCGTAGCGGGAGCACTTTGTTCTCCAACTTTGAATTCAATTAAAAGTCCTTTAAGCTTATCAAAGATTTTGTTTTCCAAGTTCGCCTCAATTTGGCAAGCATCGATGGTATTAGACAAAGAAGGTGAAGCCGAAGACGAAGCCTTACAAACACTCGACGTGCTACGAGGACTATACACATTAGATCTATTCTCAATTATCACCAAAGCTTCCTCAACCGTTTTACACAAAAAATTACCACCCGCGGCGGCATTTAGATAATCCCTTTCATGATCATTAAGTCCATTGTAAAACGTGTCAATTTGATGCAAGTCGGAAAAACCGTGATGAGGACACTCATCTAACATTTCCTTAAACCTATTCCAAGCCGTTGAAAAACTCTCATTAAATTCTTGTGAAAATTTTGAAATCTCGTTTTTTAAATGCGTAGTCTTAGAGGGCGGAAAAAATTGGTTCACAAACTTTGAAACGAGATCCTTCCACGTCAATATAGAATTGGGTGGCTCTTTCTCCAACCAAATTTTAGCGGGCCCCGCTAAGGATACAAAAAAAGCATCATCTTAATCGAGTCATTAGCAACATCCTTAAATTTGCAAGTGGCGGTAAGACGATTGAATTGGCGGATATGGTTGTTCGGGTTGTCCTTTTCATCACCACGGAATTTGTTGTTTTGGATCATCGACAACAAACCCGTTTTCACTTCAAAATTCTCCGCAAGGATAGCGGGAATTACAATAGCCTCTCCATAACCCTCAGTGGGTGCTTGAAGTAACTCCATCATAGTTCGATTCTCCATGGTTGGTTCCTCTCTTACAATAGGTTCGTCAATAGGAGATTCCTCACTAGAAAGATTAGGAGTAGGTGTTGACTCCTTTCGGTTTCTTCTTTTACGTGCACGTCTTTCTTGGTTGCGGGTTTGCATAAACGTCACGTACAACGAGGGGATGAGCAAAGAAGATTCTTTTTGGTGTTTTGTATTTTTCCAATTTTTTTGTGGTTTTTGATTGTTTTTACTTTTTTTGGATTTTTGTGATTATATTAAGTAGACCAAAATCTACAAATCTCCTCCTTAATCAAATCTGTTGATTAAAGAAGCCTCAAGGAATGAAAACGATCACGTGAAGTGAACGCCTTCGATGACTTTAGAACGTTGGTGGAACACCAAAACGTTCAAGAGGCTTTAATCAAATGAAACCAAGAAAGTATATATGATACTTAATAATACTTTGGGCGGCAAAACCCTCGATTAGCTTTCAATCTCAACATACTCACAAGCAAGCGGAGAAACGAGGCGGCGCGAAGCACTTAAGAGCCTTTTTCCTTAGGGTATATTTTATAATACCCGCCTTATACCCACTTTATAGTTTGTATTTTTAAAAATCGAGCTTCACGAAAGTATTTATCTATTTTTGCCTTTTCTTTCTTGTTTGAGATTCGAATACAATGATTGGGTAATGACCTCCCAAGTCAAGGTTGTGTTTTCACACTTTTGGAGTACTTGTGAATTTCTTGTTCTACGTATACAATATATTAATAATATTCACACAAAAAACGAAAAACCGATAATACGTATTAGTAGAATGCTACTAATACAAATAGATATTATGGCTATATATAAAAACAACAATTGCCAAAACAAAACACAACACGCCTCTCCGGCAGCGGCGCCAAAATTGATGTAGAGTTTTTACTACCCTTTAGGAAAAGAGAGCAAAATAGGGAAAGTATTAAGTGTCGGTTTAGGAAAACCAAGCACTAATGACCAATGTGGTTCAAGTTCGTTTCCCAAGGAGGCAAGTGCGTTGTGTTAAGAGATGATTAATGATGTGATTAGGATTATGAGAAAAGAAAATAGAAATGAGATAAGAAGAGAATGACGGTTACGATGACGAATTAAACTAAGACGAAAAGGTCGTACACGTAAAACCGTAAAAAGTAGCAAAATAAAAAATTTACCCTAAAAATTCCTAGAAAATTGCAATAAATCCTAAATAATGTATTTAGAGTTTACAAAAAACCAAAAATCACTCAAACCTTTTATTTAATTAAATAATAATTTTTTAATGCTAATTAAAACCCAAAAAATCAGTTTAATTAACAAAAAGCCCAAAATGAGATTTTTTTCAATTTTAAACCTCTAAAATGACTTAACTAAATTTAAAACTATTTTTGAAAATTTTAAAATTAATAAAAACTATTTAAAACAATTAAAAACTATTTAAACTTAAAATAATTATAAAAATTAACCTAAGGACAATAAAAATACTCTAAAAACTGTAAAATTTCTAACTTAATGTATTTAATCTAAGAAAAATATAAAAACTTGAAAATTCTAAATTTTAATTTTTAATAATAAAATAATATTAAAAATTCAAAACTTAAAAATCAAAAAACTTGCAAACTAGTTTAATTTAACCTAATAAACTCAGAAATGAAGTTGAAATTACCTAAATACCCCTAATGGGCCTAGAATGGGCCAAAATTCCAAACAGTTAGCTTAATGGGCTTATTAAGGCCCAATAAGAAAAATGTTGTCCAAATAAGCCCAAAAACTCTTATCTGACTCAAAATTTGATTTTAAACATAAAACTCTGAAGGCCCAAAAGCTGAAAATGAGTATACGCTAGCTTATTTCAAAGCAGCTTATTCTTAATGGGCTTTTTGGCCCATTAAGCTATAAGCTGATGCCATAAGCTCAAATTAGACACACAAGCTTCTTTTGAGTTACTTAAGAGTTCAGTAAAAAGAAATTTGAAATAAGCACAAGGAATAAGCCTGAAAAAGCAATAAGCTATCTTCACAAAACGACAAAATAGTCATTTTCGAGTTCTAGGCCACCCCAAGAGCTGATTCAAGTTTCAAAAGCTTTAAATGACTTAACTAAGCTTAATCAACAAAAAGTTTTCAAATAAGCCCACTCAATAAGCTGAAATAAGCAAATAAGCACTTAATTAAAAGTAAACTTTATTAGTTTTCTAGCAACAAGTCAAAGCCAAAGTCTGATAAGCTCCAGTTCAAACAAATGGGTCAAATGATGAAGATTGATCACAAAAAGTAAGTTGTTGCAGGTCTGGATAAGCCAATATGGCTTATTAATAAGCTAACTAAAAAATTACACTAGCAGGGGCTAGTTTTGGATGTTGAGCAGTGGAAACTTTTTCCACTGCTTGACTTAATTGACTATTTGTCTTATATGACTTTTTTGTGGATTCAAGTTTCACAAAGGCACCCAAATGATCAGTTAATCATAAGGAGTCAATAACAACAAAGAAATCATAATCTCAAACAGCCAATTTGTACAGTTAATTCAATTAAGCACCAGATCTAGCCCAGACATGAACAAATAAGCAGCTATGGTTCAATAAGCACTTATAGCACAATTCAGCCAGCCAAACTTCACCAAATGCATACACAAGCTTTAATTAATTCAAATGAATAAATCTAAACAGGTTTCATGCACTGATTCAAAGTGTAGGTCAAGATTCAAGCACAAAAAGTTACTGATGAACACTAACACAAGCAGATTTCTACTTTGTTGATGTACTTGACCAACAAGCCAAATTCAAACACTCAGATCTCTTAGATATGTTATGAAAACTTTGATTTAACAACTTATATCCCTAAACATGCATATACTCTAAGTATTATCAAGATTTTAGGTCAAAACAGTCAAAATCAATAAGTTATAGCACAATCTTTGATTCAAGGTTTTAAACCCAATAACTTGCAGGTTTTAGTTCTCAACCAAGTAGATAACAGATAACAAGCATAAACAACAACTTTCAACAACATAATAACACTCAATGATCTTAAACAGATAATCTCAAACACCCCTTATCTTTTTCAAATCAATTTAAAACAAGTATAAGTGTATTCTAAGACTACCCAAACCCAATCAAACACATTAACAAGTATAATATGCAGTATTAAGCAAGATTAAGCCACAAATTCCACAAGAACACAAGTAACACACAAATTCACCAAAAATCCAGATTTTAAGCAGATTTTGGGAAAAATGGTGCAAACCTCATGGATGTACATCCACACCCACGAATTTTGAGCTTATGTGCTAGCAAGAACAAGCACAAGCTTCCACAATAAAGCCTGATAAGATGGAACAAAGTTAGAAGCAAAATATCAAAATCAGAAAAGTGGAAAAAGCCTTGATTAATGCAACTCTTGTACCCCACACTTGATTATCCCCAAGTTATAAGCTTCACAACACCTTGATATCACAATATCAGGATGCTATGATCAGCTTTATAGCCCAAGAATTCCAAGGTGTACCAAGAAACTTAGCAAAATATCAAGCTATAGGAAAATGTGCAAACTTTTGCACACTCCTTTGAAAACAGGTTTTAGGATTCAAGATTTAGCAAACAATAAACATAAACAAGCAGGAAATAACAACGGCACTTGACTTTTATTCAAAGATTCAAACACATTTCATTACTTTGAATATGGATTTACATAACTTTAAACAAAGGAAAATTCAAGAGCAAAAAACTAAGTGACTGAGTCCTATGCCTTTTATAGGCTTACAATGAACTAGTGAAAGCTAAAAAATGTAACCCTAATTGCTGGTGAAGTCCCAAAAATGCCCTTGAGGGTTTGAATACTTGGAAGATCATGTAACATTTCTTGGCTGGTTGTGTGAGTTGTCAAAGGTAAAAACGTATCCAAGGGCTTACAATGAGCTTAGAAAGTAAGCAAGAACTGGTGTCGTTTTGGCAGCTTCTTCTTTTTTGCAGCAGGGGAATCTTGTGTTGGACTATTGAGTGATGAGGTGGCTAGTTTAAAGGTTGGGTTATGTTTATAATACCCTTAATCATAAATCTGCACAATATTAGGGCCTAATTACAATAGGATTAAGAAAACCCAATTGTGTTCTTGAGATGAATAGTTGTGTGTTTGATCCGGATTAGTGTTTAAAAATGTGTTAGGCGCCCATTTTAAACTTAATAAATTAAGTTGTTAATCCGGTTATGAGTGGATTGTGATGTGACACAAAGCTGAGTGGTGATTGGTTGTTTTGGTTGAGTGGGGCACGTGTCTTCCTCCCATAGGTCTTGGTTTCTTTTGTTGTCTGCCACATTTAACCCCTTAACTTTCATTCTTTTGTTATTTGCAAATAAACTTGGAAGAATCCGTTTTACTTTGTAATTGAAGTTTCCAACTTCACACTTTTGCCCCGAATACTTTTCCAAAGTATTTTCAGGGGTATTTCTTGCCATTTCATGATTCTTGAAGGGATGTTTTGGCATTTTCTTCATTGATAATGGTCTTGACTTGTTTTGTTGACTTCTTGGAGGACTGAATTTGCCAAGTCATGATTAATGAGGGACCATTTTTGCCATTTCTTCAAAGTCAAGGGTCCTTTTGGTAATTTTGACATTTTTAAAGGACCAAACTTGTAATTTCTTGTAACTTGAAGTCCTTCATGGTATGTTTAACTTTGAGGAGGATAAATAATGACAATTTAGTTTTGTTGAGGGACTAAAATTACCAATTCTTCAAAGTGGAGGGCCCTTTTGTAATATTGACAAACTTTAGGGACCAGTCTTGTAATTATGAGGATACAAGTGTATAAAGTGTCAATTCTTCAATATTGTAGGACCCTTCTTGAATGATCTTCAAATCTTCAAGGGTTTGTCTTGGAAAATTCTTTATTAGGGCATGGTTTATTGTGCGGCTTCGTTTCCCGTGTTCGTTTTTATATGATTCTTGTGATCTTTTGTCATTTTCTCAATATCCGTACCTAAAATACACAAGCAACAAACACAAGAATATATTTGGCCAATTTCATGATATTTTATGCATTTAAAACCATTTTTGGACGATGAGACTATGTATAAAAGCAGTCTCATCATACACAAAATCAATACTTTTTATAATGGACTTAACATGGTTGAACAAGATTCATTAAATGTCGCCGCGGGTGGTAATCTTTTAAGAAAAACTCCGAGAGACGCGTGGGGTATCATTGAAACTAAGTCTAGAGTGCAATATTCACGAAACACACCGGTTGTTTCCAATGTGAATTCATCTAATACCGAGATTGCTAGATTGGACTCTAAGATCGATAGTAGATTTGCTACGTTTTTGAATGAGATTAGGAAAAATCCTCATGGATCGATTAATATGATTGATAATTTTTGTGTATCATGTGGTGGAGAACATCCGAATTATGCTTGTTCAACCACGGGGTTTGATCAAGCTACTGCTTTTGACGCGACGGGAACTTATGGCTCTAACGGTCAAGCTCCTCGTCAAAACCATGTTGCTCCACCGGGTTTTCCAACGGTTCAAAATAGATACAACAATGGAAATAATGGGAATAATTTTAACCGTGGTAACCAAGGGAGTTTTAATCAAGGAAATGGATTTCATGCTAATCAAAACAATCAAGGTTTTCAAAATAATAACCAAAATGATTTGTCAAGCTACATCAAAACAAATGAGGCAAATTTGAAATCTTTTCAAAACAATATTCAAGGACAAATGGAAACTTTGAAAAATGAATTTCAAAATACGATCAAGGGGCAAAATAACAAGATTGAGCTTAACCAAAACCGTATGGAGCAAATATTAGAGCAAAGCCAAAACCGTTTTTAGGGAAATCAAGCTAAGTTTGAGAATAAATTAATTTTGATGTTTGAGGCTTTTATGAGCAAACCCTCCTCTTCTTCGGGTGGCTTACCTAGCAACACCATACCAAACCCGAAGGGAGAGATTAAGTCCATCACCGTTTACAATGATTATGATAATTTAGAAGATGTGCTTGAGTTTAATCCTCCACCTAAAGAGACTTTTCTTGATGTTACCAAGGCTACTTTAAATGTGAATTGTTTCGTGGTTTTCTTCGATTTCTATCCCGAGAAACATGGAGATCCGGGTCAATTTTTGATACCTTGTGTTTTCAACGAGCTTGGGGAATGCAAATCTCTAGCCGATCTAGGAGCTAGCATCAACTTAATACCTTTATCCATATGGAAGACTCTTGACTATGTCCCACTTACTCTCACTCGAATGATCATTGAGCTTGCTAATGGAACCACTGCCCACCCGGTTGGTATAACGGAAAATGTCATTGTTAAAGTGGGGAAGTTCTTGTACCTAGTCGATTTTTCAATCATTGATTATGAGACCAACCCTCGTGTGCCTTTAATTTTAGGACGTCCATTTTTGTGCACCGCTCAAGTTCAAGTTGATTTGAGGAAAGAAGAAATAAAATTGTTTTATGGGGATAAATATGTTGTTTTCAAACCGGAAAACTTCCAAAATTTGTTTCTAAAAAGTGGAAAGTGTAAAACTTGTTAAAACTATTGAAAGTAACACAAATAAGGATTTTCTCTTTTACAAGGGTGTATGGCCAATTATAGACCCCTCATTTCGTGAAGATGAAAAGTTAATTCCGGAGGGAGATGTTTGTTTCGTTGAAACGTGTTGTAATATTACCTCATCTCCATTAACTCCACTCGAGGATGATTTTAGTTCTAAGATCGATAAGGAAATTGATGAGTACCTTAGTGCACCCTTCGATGCTAGTGAGTTTGATTGTGAGAATTTCGATCCGGAGGGAGATATTGCTTTAATTGAAAAATTGTTGAATACTACTCCATCACCACTCCCTCCGAAGGACCAAATTGATGATCATAAGGCACAATCTTCATTTGAAGAGCCTTTGATTCCTAACTTCACACCGAGTGAGGTTAGTGACTATTCGTTAGATAAGTTCGTCGACGAACTTGTTGCTCTTATTGATCCACTTCCACGGGGAAGTGAAGACGTTTCCGATCTCGAGATCGAGCGTGATCCTCATGTTTTACCTTCCATTCTAGAGGAGTTCTCCGATGAACTACACTCTAATGAGAATGATGATCTTGTATCCGAGTGTGACATATTCGATACTTTGTCGGATGTTTCTTGTGATGACAAGATTGATGACACTTATGTGACTTACTCGAATCCTCTTTTTGAAGTTTCAATGAACAATAATCCATTGTTTAAAGAGGATTTTGAGAGCATCATACCTCCTTCATCTCACACCCTTTGTGATGATTAACTCTTCTTTAAGGAGGTTGATGAGTTACTTTCCATAGAAATTCCTTCGGATTTTGAGGAAAAGTATAATGAACCAAAGGAAAACACTTTCTATCTTGAGAATGTTTCTAATGACGGTGTTGAAAACCCTTGGTTTTATCACCTGATTTATGATGATGATAATGTTGACCCGGAGGGAGAAATTTTCTTTACTCCAAATCTCCTTCCCACTCGCTTTGATCTTAATGTGCGGGTTTTTCATGCGACTCGTTTTGAGTATCATGACCCCTTTGTTCATATTCATAAGAGTGACAAGGTCAACAAAGTCATGCAAGTTGATACCACTATAGTTGAGACTTTTATCCCACCATTACCATGTGCTTTATATGATTATGGATTAGCATGGGGGATGACACCATGTTGTCTATTCCTTTCTCTCCCGAGGACGAGGTATTCGATCCTGGAATCATTGATTTAGGGAAATCTCGGCTTTTCACCGATTTAATAATTGAAAGATTTTTCGATCATCTTGGTGCGAGTTTATCTCAGGGAGCATACTACATCCATTTCATGATTTGTGACTACCATCTCTTTTTGGAGATTTATGTTGGAGTTTCATCATTTCGTTTGTCATCCGACAACGAGGATGTAATCTTTGACCCCGTCATCGTGCTTTATGTTGGATTCTATTCCATTATGCCGATTTTCACCACTTTCCCTAAGGACCAATGAATGCGGGGATCGAGTCGAGCTCATGACTCGGTTAATAAAAACGAGGTGCCTTGTGGGGGAGTCCCATACATTCTATCTTCTTTCTATTTTCTAACACTAATAAGGCTTGATCTTTTCAAGTTCGTGCTCGTGTTTTGTTGTGTTGTGAATATTAGGTATTACCCTAATCATTGAAGACTCTCGTGTTCAGTTTTTGCAGGTCCACTTGATCTTCCTTTATTTGATTTTCAAAAAGGGGCACACTCACTATCCTTTGATTTTTATCGACTAACGTTTTATCTTGAAGCAAAATTAATAAATGGCTTATAGATTTGTGTGCTCTTACCATGTTAGGACTTTTGCATTAGACTCTTCATGTTTTAGCAAGGGGGTGTTACTCTTGAGCTAGGAAACATTGAGGACAATGTTTGGTTTTAGCATGGGGGAGTCAATCGATATAATCGCTTGCAATTACTTTTATCGTGTTCAAACGTAATCGTTTTTCTCGTTTTTCATAAAAAATTTAAATTTTTAGTGTTATTTTATCTTTAATAATAAAGAAAATAAGTGTTTTTGACACAAATGTAGGCTTTCCGTTGGTGAAAATAAAAATAGTTTTTGACTCGACTCGGTTTTTACCTTAGCTTTTTCCTTAACGTGTTTAAATCAAGTTTTGCTAGACTTTTATATAGGGAACTTTAAAACGCGAAAGTCATAACTCATACGGGTTTAAGAACGAGAACTTTTCGCAAGTTCCTATAATTGATCCTAGAAAGTCGTTTATCAAGGGAACTTTAAAACGCAAATTCTAACTTGAAAAAGTCTAAGAAGATGCAAGATCCTATAGATGACTTGAAAACTCAAAACTTTGATTTAATACGCTAAGTATCCATTATTCTTACATTTTTGAGATTTTACAATATGGAGAACAAGAAATGATAAAGTTTAATCATAAGTTTTTAAGGTTAATTTTTCCTTGTATAAGTATTTTTGTGTTTGATTTAATCTCCTCATATTTATTTTTCACGCTTGAATAACACATTGCTTAATAAATGAAGTTTTTAGCGGTTAGGCTTAATATCTTAACTCGTAACTCTTTCTTTTTCTTCCCTTGTAATTAAAGTGAGAACACATTAAGGGTGTCAACGTCATGGACTTTTGATCATGGGATTGCGGAAATTTGGCTTACTATATATATCATAATAATAAGAAGAATAAGTAAAAAACATGTTCTTTAAGAGCCTTCGGGTGTGGGAGTCATGTAGCACTAACCTTGTCATTAGAGCCTTAGGGTGTATGGCATGGTGACGTGTTTAATAAAAATTGCTTCATCATCATGAGCCATAAGGAGGGATGGTGAATGTCAATTCCCTTGTTTATTTTCAAGGAGCCTTCGGGTGTGGATTATAAATAAGAAGCACTTTTACATCTTAAAGAGCCTCAAGGTGTATGATGTAATTGTTGCTAACTCTATTAATAAGGTCAAAATTTACTTTGGAGGATTTATTGTTGCTTTAAGTAGTCCTATTAGCCAAATTTCGGATCCGGGGATTTATCCCTCAAATCGAGTTAAGTTATCCTTGATGTGGGCTTTCTTTAGTGACAACGGTTTTTGAAATCGAGGTTAGGTTTTGAGTGTTGAGTTTACACTGTTTTTGCCTTCATTTTTGGACTAATAATTATCAAATAAGTCAAATGAGCCTTTGGGTGAATGACAAAATTTAAAATTTAGAGATACAATTAGGAATAAAAGGAGATTGAGTTTAACATAAATTGCTTGTATGAGTGGTCTTAACATTGGAACTTATGATTGACAATGATCTTGTTTTTAAACTTGGCTTGGAAGAGTGAAAATTCGGGGACGATGAATCTATTTGAGTTTTATGATCCTAAAAGTTATTTTTCAAATAATGAAAGCATCACATTATGTCTTTGCAAAATAAAATGTCAAAAGTTGAAATAAAATGTAGTTAGTAGTTTTATTTTATCATTGCGTGAGGACACGACAATTGCTTAACAAGGGAGAGTTTGATATGAGTGTAATTACTTATATCATTTATATCATAAAACAAACATAAAATGCATAAAATGTATGAAAATGGCCCTGTATATGCTTGTTTGTTTTTTCATGTGTGTAGGTACCCAAGTTCATGAAAATCGGCAAAAAACGACACGAGGTTGAAGAAAATATCGAGAAGCCAAAAATCGAGTTCGTTTATAGAGGATTTTAACTTTATCAAAGTTCATTGGAATTTGTGGGACCCACATTTTCTTATTAGGCCCAAAAGCCAAATAGTGGATTTATGTTATTCACTTTTGGAAAACAAAGACCATTAAAGGCCCATAGTCACAACAATATAAACATGGGACATATTGTATTGGGTAATTGTCCCAATTCACATATCAATGGGACAGATGAAAGTTGCAAGCCCAATTCACAAATGAACGGATGGAAAGTATTAACATGGCCCAAGCCCATTAGAGCAATTCATGGGACGGTGGATTTAATGTATATAAAGTGAAAACTTTATTTATTACTTTGGTCAAACGTTTACCACTCATACTTCTTACTTTCGTTACAACCTAGAAAGAGAAAAAAAAAAGAAACGCAGACTTCACCCACCAAGAACCACCACAAACCCTAGATCAAAAATAAATTGGGGGTTTCCATCCACAATGAGTGCACCACACGCTCCTAATTAATTCCTAACAAATTCGGGAAGAAGAAGATGGTCATATCAAGGCCACGTGGCAATACATCTTGTCACCAATCATCTATGATTGGCTGATTTTCTCACAACCAATCATTGCTCCAATCATCACAAGCCACATCAGCCTTAACTAGCACAAGAAGCACAAAGGATTGCCACCTTGGCAATCCGTGTGAAAGATGATCGGTTTACCACCGTTTGATCAAGAAGAAGAAAGAGATTGAAGAATCAAAGGCCAAGATTCATCTTGCTGCTCAACAAACTTACCCAAGAGGGCTTGAGGTTTGCCTATAAAAACTCCCAAAAATATGTAATCATCATCCCATTTTTATTTTTAGTGTTATAATGTTAAAATAGATGTAGGATTAATCGTATTTTAATTTTTATAATATTGTAATATTTTTCCTGGATTAATAAAAGTTTAATTGAGCATCATCTCTTCGTTTCTATGTTTTACTGTGAAGTTTTTATACAATAACTTTATTGTCTATTTTTGATGTTATAATAAAAAAAGTTATTTGTTTAAGCTTTTTAAATGGCTTAATTGAATAATCTAAAAGTGAAATTCGGAACAAAAGCTATCCCTACTAGATAGATTAAAGAATCTGTGAATATATATGGTACATTCGAATGGTTGTTTTGAGGTGTGTTTTGTTCGAGAGTCACATAAGTGGTGACGAGATGGTGTTCGTGGTTCGATGGTGGTCTTATTCGGGGTCGATTTAGTTTAAAGGAGGCTCAACGCCTACCTTCAGCATCAAAGGATCTTCAAGAAAGGGTAAGTTGTCTTATTTTAATTTTATGAATGTTATTTTACTTTTATATAATTTGACTTATGTTTATGAAAAGATGTGAACCTGTACGTTATTGATAATTAAGGTCTTGGTAGAAATCAGTTTTATTAAACTTATTTAGTTTGTGTTTAAGAACTGAAATTGAATCTGTTTGAATGTTATCAGTATATGATGGAATTTGGATATGTATCTGCTTGCTTTGATTTCGTTGTTATGGAACTGCTGAATATTTGATAGTACTAATTGGCTCTGACTGTTGAATATGTTTGGTTAGTTATTCAGGGTTATATTTTGATTGTGAGTTTTAAGAATCTGATAGATCGAATCTGGTTGTTGAAATTTTGCACTTGCTGATATAGTTGTTGTTTAACATGTAGTCTGATGATAAGGTTTGGATTTGATATTACGCAACTTAATCATTTAACTACTATAGTTTTTATTCTTCTTAGTATTTCTGTAAGTTGATAATCTATGAGTAATTGTTTTTTCTAGATATAGAATAAAGTTGAGTTTATAATTGATATATTTCTGTTTTATTTTCTGACTTTATATAATCTGCTTAAGCTTATTTAGAGAGTTTAATGGTGTTTTAGCTGATCTATTTGGTGTTTAGTCATACTTGTTGTTTTTTATTTGTTGTAACTTTGATATGTTACATATCAGTATTCCAAAACGTATTGTTTGGTTACTGATTTAATTTTGTCAATTCCAAAAATAATTTACCAAAACGTCACTCCTGTGACTTTCTATTTCTATTGTCAAAAATAATTCCCCAAAAGGGTCCCCTGTGGGACTCAAACCCGTGACCTTACGGACGACTGCCGTACGTGTTAACCACCTGCTCTAGCAGTCATTTTGGTTTTCATTATTCATCTTTAGCTATTTAGATACTATTGTAAATGTCAGCTTTTAAATAGATGAATTTAATTTCTTAGTATAAAATAGTTAATTGAAATATTTATATTTCTTTTAATATTTGTTAATATAAAATTTTAAGATAAAAATATTAGTTTAAATAAATAAAAAAATAATTCAATTTTTTTTTAATAAATAAATAAATATATTTTATTACTTTTTTTAGAAATTTTAAATTGTTTTAAAATTAGTTTTTAAATAAATTGTTTTAATTAATTTAGTTTTTAATAAATTTAGATTTAAATGATTTTGTTTAAGTAATTAGTAAAAAAGTAATTTTTAAATAGATTAATTTAGTTTATAATTTTTATATAGTTTTAATATTGTTTTTAATTAACTAGATTAATTTTAAATAGAGTATAATTTTAAATAGTTTGAATAATTGTCTTATAGATTTAATTTTGGGGTACGATTCATGCACTTAGGATTTAAAATTGGTAGAATTAATTTAGATAAAAACTGAAACCCAAATTCAAAACAATTGTCCAAATTAAAACGAACGTCTCAAATTCATAAGGTCCTTGTGTACAACGAACCGGGATCACTCTCGTGTTTAATTGAATTCGTCTTTAGCTTATTTATGGATTGTTACCTTTTCCTAAAGGTAATTTCCTAAATTTGCTCTATAACGTATTTGATTAAAATACACCGACATTCCTCAACACATCAATACTAAACTTTATCTGAATACTAATGGGACCATGGTTTCGAATAGCGCGTTATACCGGGCTATAGCATGAAGCGTGACCTCCATGTTACGAAATAGACTAAGGCGTCGTCTCTAGGCGTAGCGTGTTAAAGAGCGGCATAAAGCGTGATATAACGCGATATAGCGCGTAGCGTGACGCTTTTTTTTAATCTTTTGGCAAATTTACAAGAAATTGGCATGTTTACTAGTTTTGGGCTATTTAGTAGACTTGGACTTAGTAATTTTATTATGGAGATAAATTCTTAAGTAACTACTAGCCAATTTTGTTTTAAATATGAATTAAAATATTACTCCATTTTGTAAACTCTCTATATAAATATTAATTTATAAGTATTTTGTGCCGCTATATATCATGCTTCAGAAAATGTCATATCTTCGCTATAGCTTCTGTAGCTTGAAGCTTGGCAATACCGTTACGCTACGCTTCACGCTATTTACAACCTTGAATGGGACTAATCCTCACCATTTATATACATTTTGATCAAATGGACTCAAAACTCATTTTCATCAATTTTCCCAAACATTAATATCTTTTAAACCGTTAATTATTAGGCGAAAAATATATATTATCATAGCGAGTATTTAATTATCTTTCTATGGATATGAATTACGTTACACTTTTGACAAAAAAAAATTCTTCGTTTTTTCACGTTTTTGTGAGTTTTTTCTGATGTTGAAACTTCCATGAATAATTATGAATTTGAATGACTCGATGGCTAATAAAATAAGTTGATTTATTAGAATGGTAAATAAAAATTTATCAATTATGAGTGAGGTTATAGCTGGTGATGAGCCTATGAGGGATTGGATTGAGGAATGTAATTAGATAAGGTATAACCCCTTATGCTAGTGTGAATAGGTGTTATAGCTTGCTTGACGATGCCCATTTTTGACAGCTGATGTTGTGAATACAAATATCACATTAAAACGATGTTTATATTTTTAATCCATCTTAAGTTTTGTTAACGATAAAACATTGAATCTTTTTTTAAGCTTGTATTAAAAACAAAACTAAAGATTTGGATCAATGACTTTATGTTTCTAACTTTTATAAAAAGTTCTATACATTTATAAAGATTTTGTAAATACTTAACATGTACAAAATACATTGTATTCATGATGTTGGAGTTTTGCAACCCTTTAGGAAAAGAGAGCAATAAAATAGGGCAAGTGCACGACGATTTAGGAAAACCGTGCGTGAATGACCCTAAGTGAGTTCGTTCTCAAGGAGGCAAGTGCGTTGTGTTAAGAGTTGATTTATGATGTTTGTGATTATGATAATTGAAAAAGAAATGAGAAAGGAAAGAATTGACGGTTACGAAAACTAATTAAACTACGACGAAAAAGGCGTAAACGTAAAACCGTAGAAAATGACAAAAATAAAATTTTTCAACCCAAAAATTAATTATAAGCTAAAACAAGTCTAAAATAATATAAATAAGGAATAAAATCCAATAAAAATATTTTAAAACCTTTTATTAATTAAATATTCAATTTTAAATGCTAATTAAAGCCCTAAAATTAAATATAATTAATCAAAATGTCCAAAATATGATTTTATTGAACAAATAACTTACTTATATTATTTAACAACTAAAAAGTATTTTTTTATGATTTTTAAATACTATTTTTCTATTTTTAAATTACTAAAAACTATTTTAAAATTAAAATAATTATAAAAAATAATTAAATAATGTTAAAAATAATCTACCAATTTTAAAAATCCTATTTAACTCTAATGAACAGTAGAAAAATGAAAAATCTTAAAAAATATTAAATTTCTCACTAAATGACAAAACTAGATTAATTAAAACCCTAATTAACTTAAATTAATTCTAAAAATTTATAAAAAGATGAACAGTAATTAAATTTTAAACCAAAAACCTTAAAATATTATTCTAAGTTCAGAAAAATTGATTAAACTTAAAAATATTACTTTATGGCACTAAAAGACAAAAACAGAAACCTTAAAATTAATTAAAAATAGCTAAATAACCTAAAAATTACTAAATGAACAGTAAATAAAAATTTTATTAATCAGAAAAATCCTAAATTAAATAAGAAAAATAATGGCACTGGTTTTAAGGTCTAATTCCACTTTTTGGTCACTAAAGACAAAAAAATAAGAAAACAGATAGTGACATGTGATGGACTTTTGTCCTTTTGCTCAGCAGTGGTAACAAAGGCACTAGCAGTGGGAAAGGAGTTCCCACTGACAGTGTAAAATTTTGCTTTGATTTTCAATAAGCTTAGGAAAGCTTATCTTGATAGCTTTTTTGGACAATAAGGCACCCTTATACTCTTTGGAGTATAAGGAGTCTGATAAGCACAAAAAACAAGCAGCCACTTAACAAGAATAAGCACAAATTAAGCCCTAAAGTTACTGATTAAGCATCACACAGGTCTGATGAACAATTGCTGATATTTCATGCACAAATCTGAATTTTATGGCCTTATATCTTGGAAATAAGCTCACAAGCATGCATACAAGTAACACACAATGCTCAAATACCCTAAAATCTAGCAACCTACAAAGTTTGATAGCACAATATCTCAAAAACAGTCATTCACAAGCAGATTCTGATTTTGGCTATGTTTTACCCTTTTTAAGTATGCAAAAGTGTTTCAAAACCACTCAAACTGAAACCAAAGACCTTATAACACTCCAATATAACATAAGTGATGTTTCTAGACAAGTTTTAACATGCAATTTCATTACAACTGCCTGTTGATTCCTTGACCCAAACACCCCTTAAAAATCAGTAACACAAATTTGAACAAGCAAACCTAAACAACTCTACCCAAATCTGATTCAAAGCTATCTAAACATGCATGTAAACCCATAAGAACACAACTCAAACAACTTAAACACACAATCCAAGCAGATTCACACAAAATCACTTTAGACTACAAATTTTCCAGAAACTTAAAGAACTAAAAGGGAAATGAAAGCTACCTTGTTGGGCTTACTTCCAAGCCCAACAGTGGCTGATAAGCCACCTCCTTACAAGCCCGGGCTTGTGCAGATCAAGTGATTGGGTTAGTTTGAGAGCAAGTGACAAGAAAATGGGTAAAATTGGAACTTGAGTGATCTTTGCTTCCTGCACACCACAAACAACCAAAGAAGAAAGAACAAGCTACTAGTTGTTCAATAAGCTTGGTTTAATAAGCTTATTGAACAGCTTATAGCAGTAAGCTTAATTATAAGTTTCTGAAAAAATTTTGAAAACAAGTGAAATATCAAAAACAAACTTGAGGATAAAAAAATGTTTTAATGAAAACAAACTTGAAAATGTAAATGCTGGAAAAATAAATGGATCACAGTTTCAATGTAGGTTGAAGAAAACTTTTCATTAATTTAAATAAAGTAAAAATACATCAAAACTGGAACAAGAGGGCAATACACATATTGTATGCTCCTTTTATAGCTAGCTAAGAAGATACTAGAAGAACAAAACCCTAGTTGCTATGATTCCCCAATATACCCCTTGGTCAAAGGTCTTCAAAAATCGTCAAAGTGGCATCTTGTGAGTTTTCAGGAAGCATGTGAGTATGCCAGTGATGAGAACTGATCTTGGCCATTAATTTGAGCTTGGGGAGCACTCAGTTAATCTAAAACGTTGATTTTGTCTCCTTCTTGAAATTGAGGGAAAGGGACGTGAGCAGGGTAGTGGGGTTTGGTGAGCTGGAGGTTGTTTTGAAAGTGGGGAAGTGATGTTGATAGGTTGAATCATCAATCTGGAGGTTCTCATAGATTAACCCTTTGATTAAGAGTTAAATTAAATTAGGGTTTAAGGTTGAAGGTGATGATAAACAGGTGTGTTTAAATCCATTTGGGTGGGTTATGTTTTTAAAAAAACGTGTTTACCACCTTTTTTGTAAATAAACAAGTTTAAGTTAAGAAAGGTTCAAAAGGGTTTGTGATAGGGTCAAAAGAAAGGGTTATGGACTGGTTGGTTTGGGTAGTGGACTGGCAGAGGTGACGTGTCAGTGTTTAAGTGGATGGTGAAGTTATGCTGTCTGGCCCAATTGCCCCCCCAAGGTTCTTTCTTTATCCACTTTGTATAAATTAGCCAAAACTTCTATTTCCTTTGTTTTTTAACTTTCAGCACTTGTCATTTTTGGCACAATGTTTTTGTAAACTTGAAACAAGGACCATTTATGCAATATCTTCATTTTCCAAGGACTGATTTTGCCATATCTTCAAACTTCAAGGCTTTGACTTGTTGGTTGACTTCTTGGAGGACCATATTTGATAATTTAGATTTGATGAGGGACTAAATTTGCCAATTCTTCAAAGTTAAGGGTCCTTTTTGTAATTTTGACAAACTTTAGGGACCAAACTTGTAATTATGAAGATACAAGGGTATAAAGTGTCAATTCTTCAAACTTGGAGGACCAATCTTCAATATTCTTCAAGTCTTCAAGGGTTTTCTTTGGAAAATTCCTTACTAGGGCTTGGTTCATCGTGCGGCTTTGTTTCCCGTGTTCGTTTTTGCGTGATTCTTGTGATCTTTTGTCATTTTCTCAATATTCGTACCTAAATAACACAAGCAACAAACACAAGCATACATTTGGGTATTTTGATGATATTTAATGCATTTTAAGTCCAAAAAGAACGATGAGACCATGTATAAAAGCCGTCTCATCACTCCCCCATACTAAACCATTGCCGTGCCCTCACGCAATGCTAGAATAAAGTATCGTAGTATCTCCAAAATTCATTTTATTCACTTTATTGAAATGATAAACTAGCTATACTACTACTATTAATACTACTTGTGTTATAGACATAATGTATGATTTTCATCGCAAAATGGGACGTTTAGGTTCATAGAATAAGAACACGTGAATGCTTCGTTAGAAATAATTTCATCGTCCTCGATTTTCACTCTAATTCCATGCTAAGCGTGTAACGAGATCATTGTCATTATAAGTTAGTAATGCTAACACTACTCATATGCCCTAATCACGTACTTATTCTCCCATTATTCCTAAGTTGTATCTCTTATATTTTATGATGTCTTGAATGTTTCACAAGGATACATTGTTTGACTTATGCGATAATAGAGATTTAGGTCTAAAAATAGAGTCCTAACGGTGCAACTAAGACCATCAAATCAATAACCCCTCCTAATAGACAACGATGTTAAAAAATTAAGTTGAAAAGAAGAATCGATAAACACGGTTTTATAACGGTTTTGAACATGAGACTTATTACCAAGACTTTTATACGCCCCCTAACGGAAGGGCCTTATTATCTTTGGTTTACCTCCATCTTTTATTCAACTTTCGCCATGAAGCTTTTATTATGACTTCGGTCTTGCCTTGCTTTTATTATCCGCCTCATCGGTGGTTTTATTAGCCAAAGACGTATATCCTCACGCAAAAGCGAATTTTGGATCTTTAAAGCTTCGAAGATTAAGGCTTGATTCACTTTCAATTTTTGCATAGATTTTAGGCCTTGTGGGGCTTCAAATTGTTTGCTTGATTTAGGTGAGCACTTGAAATCTTATTATTGGGTGAAGCTTTCGATTATTGGGGTGCCAATACTTCAAAACCGTGACGCTGGCGATACCTTAATGTCTTCCAATTTAATTACACGGAAGCTACTAGAAAAGACTAGAAACCCAAACAAATCCTAACTAAACCGCTAAGTCAATATTTATTAAGCAAAACATATTTACATGCGAGGGAGAATAAGCAAACAACGAGAACACATGAGTTTTTGAAAGAATACGAGTACTCTACGTTTAGCATAGTAACTTATAATTAACTCTATCATTTCTTGTCCTCATTTAAGAGACTTAGCCTAATGTAGTTAAGGAATCAAAGCTAAGTGCTCAACACGCACGGTCGAGTCAAAAATTACTCTTATTCTCGCCATCGGAAAATCTACATTCGTGTCTTCAAACACTTATAAAACATGAGAAAATTTTAAAATTTGGCCATTTTTAGCCTTATTTGCAAGAAAACGATAAACAAAACGATAAACTTTGGAAAGCGTGAAGGTTTGGCAAGGCAAGTATCTATTCACCCCCCCATACTAAAGTTAAACATTGTCCCTCAATGTTTCGAGTCTAGGGGTGCAAAACACCCCCATACTAGAGACGTAGTCGAATGCCTAATCTAGCATGGAAAGGGTGTAACCATTAAATTTAAAGCCGTTTATGAAGTGTGCTAAAAACCTAAGGTTAGAACAATAAAGGATATATCATGGATATTGAGAAATGTCTCCAAAGCAAACGATCGAGTGCTCCCATAAAACGAACCACGAGAGGCTCCAATCGTGAAGATCATGATCTAAAAACCACAATGCACAAACAACCATAGAACAAAGGTTGGAAGGGCACGAATCCCCACACGTAAGCTACATTAGACTAAGAAAGCGATAATATGTACATAGGATAAGCATGGGACTCCCCCACGAGGCACCTCGTTTTTGATTACCGAGTCATGAGCTCGACTCGATCCCCTCAATACTAATTATCATTGGGGAAGGTGACTAGGTCGACGTAGTTCAAGGATGGAACTTCCCCACCAAAGTAGTGCTTCAACCTATGTCCATTCACCTTGAAGTTAGGGCCCATCATCTTGAGCTAGCTCGATGGTCCCATAAGGAAACACTTTAGTCACGGTGAATGGACCGGACCAACGGGATTTCAATTTACCGGAAAATATTTTCAATCTTGAATTAAAAAGTAAAACTTGATCCCCAATGTTAAAAACCCGGTTTTTAATTTTTGAATCATGCAACTTTTTAGTTTTCTCTTTGTAAATTAATGAATTTTCATAAGCAATGTCTCTCAATTCATCCAATTCATTTAATTGCATTTTCCGGTGTTTTCCCGCGGTCTCCATGTCATTATTACAATGCTTTAGGGCCCAATAAGCCTTGTGTTCTAACTCGATAGGCAAATGACAATTCTTTCCATACACAAGCTTATAGGGAGTGCACCCAATGGGCGTCTTATGAGCGGTCCTAAAGGCCCATAAAGCATCGTCTAACTTATCCGACCAAGATTGTCGGTTTTCCCCCACGGATCTCTCCAAGATCCTCTTCAATGCTCGGTTTGAAACCTCGACTTGCCCACTCGTTTGTGGGTGATAAGCCGTAGAAAGACGATGTGTAACCCCATATTTCCTTAAGACTCTTTCAAATTGGTCATTACAAAAATGGGTTCCACGATCGCTTATGATAGCACGAGGGGTTCCAAACCTAGCAAACAAACTTTTCAAGAACTTAACTACCACACGAGCATCATTAGTGGGCAAGGCCTTCGCCTCCACCCACTTAGAAAGGTAGTCAACCGCAACGAGAATGTACTTATTACCACGAGATGATGGGAACTGCCCCATAAAGTCTATGCCCCAAACGTCAAAGATCTCACATACTTGAATGATATTTGTGGCATTTCATCTTTTTGTGAGGCTTTTCCTTGTCGTTGGCATGAATCACAAGACTTCACAAGATCTTGTGCATCTCGGTAAATAGTAGCCAAAAGAAGCCGGCATCAAAACACCTTTTTAGCCGTGAGATTAGCACCGTGGTGACCACCCGTGGGTCCCTCATGGCAAGCTCTAAGGATGTTAGAAGCTTCGGTGCCAAATACACAACGGCGGATGATTTGATCCGCACAAGTTCGAAACAAGTAAGGGTCGTTCCAAAAATAGAACTTGACATCACGAAAGAATTTTCGTTTTTCTTGAGTTGTCATACCCTTAATGATGAAGTTACCGCATGGTAATTTGCAAAATCCGCAAACCATAGGGTAGAAGAGTCAAGCTTAGAATTCACTACACCAAGTGTTTCAAGCGGAAATGTTTCGGTGATTTCCTTAGGCTCGTAAACACTTTGGTGAGGATCTTCCAAACGAGAGAGATGATCGGCCGCTAGATTCTCGGCTCCTTTTTTGTCAACGAATTTGTGATCAAATTCTTGAAGGAGGAGAATCCAACGAAGTAATCTCGCTTTGCATCTTGTTTAGCCATGAGATACTTGATAGCCGAAGTGGTCCGTATACACTATGCATTTCGTCAAGACGAGGTAAGGTCGGAATTTCTCAAATGCATACACCACGGCAAGGAACTCCTTTTCCGTTGTAGTGTATTTAAGTTGAGCCTCGGTCATCGTCTTGCTAGCATAGTGTATAGGCAAGAAATGCTTATCATGACGTTGCCCCAAAACGGCCCCAATAGCGTAATCACTTGCATCACACATAAGTTCAAAGGGGAGGTTCCAATTTGGAGCAACAAGAATGGGAGCTTCGGTAAGTTTCCTCTTAAGGATCTCAAAGGCTCGTACACAATCTTCGTCAAAGACAAAACGTGCTTCTTTTTCAAGAAGATGTGTAATGGGTCGAGAAATCTTCGAGAAATCCTTGATGAATCGTCGATAAAAGCCCGCGTGGCCTAGGAAACTCCTAACTCCCTTGACGGTTTTGGGATGAGGTAATTTGGCGTTGACGTCTACCTTAGCTTGATCTACCTCAATCCCCGCTTTCGAGACCTTGTGCCCTAAGACGATTCCACTTCTAACCATAAAAATGACACTTTTCCCAATTGAGCACAAGGTTGGTTTCCTCACAACGTTTTAACATTCTCTCAAGGTTTGACAAACACGAAGTAAAGGAATCACCAAACACGGAAAAGTCATCCATGAAGACTTCCATCGTCTTCTCGATCATATCATGAAAAATAGCCATCATGCATCGTTGAAAAGTTCCCGGTGCATTACAAAGTCCGAATGGCATTCTACGATAAGCAAACGTTCCATATGGACACGTAAACGTAGTTTTTTCTTGATCACGAGGATCGATGGGAATTTGGAAGTAACCGGAAAAACCATCTAAAAAGCAATAGAAATCGTTTCCCGCAAGACGCTCCAACATTTGGTCCATGAAGGGCAAGGGAAAATGGTCTTTTCCAGTGGCTTCATTCAACTTACGATAGTCAATGCACACTCTCCATCCGGTCACGAGTCTTGTGGGAATTAACTCGTTGGCATCGTTTGGCACAACGGTCATCCCTCCCTTTTTAGGGACACAATGAATAGGACTCACCCAAGGGCTATCGGAAATAGGGTAAATCATTCCTGCGTCAAGGAGTTTAAGGACCTCCTTTTTTATGACGTCGTGAATTTTCGGGTTCACCCTCCTTTGACTTTGGATTGTTGGCTTGAAATCTTCCTCCATTAATATTTTGTGTGTACAAAATTTGGGATCGATTCCCTTAATGTCGGATAACTTCCACGCAATCGCCCCTTTGTGATCCTTAAGAACATCGACAAGTGCGGTTTTTTCATCATTCGAAAGTTCCTTCGCAATAATAACCGGCAACTTGTCGTCCTCCTCCAAATAGACATACTCGAGGTGAGGAGGTAAATCTTTCAACTCGAGAATAGGTGGTTCCTCAAGTGAAGATTTGGGCTCGATACTCATAACCTCCTCGGGTGGAGGGAAATGGGAAATCGTTGAGAAAATCCTTGATAATCGAGAAGTCCTCATAGTTGTCGAGGTCTTCGTTACAAGTACGTGGAACATCGAATTCTTCCAACGTAAAACCACCACCTTCGAAAGGAGTGAAGGTTGTGTCGTATTATCAAGAATTGGATCTAACATAGTGGGATTGCCACTAGTTTCTTCATCACCAAACCCTAAAACTTCTTGTGAAAATTCCTCGCAAACCACGTCGATCATATCAACGAGGTTTATGGTAGCAACGGAATAAACATGAGAAAGTTGAGAATTTTGAGTTGCGTTTATAACAAGTTCCTCGTCGTTGAAACGTAAGGTGATCTTTCTAGCATGCACATCAATCAAAGCCATAGACGTATCTAAAAACGAACGACCTAAAATAAGAGGAACTTGAGGATCCGTGGGGATGTCAACAACAATAAAGTCTACGGGATAGTAGAACTTCCCCACTTTCACAAAAACGTCTTCCGCCAAACCACATGCAAGAATCGTGGAATGGTCGGCCAACTCAATAGACATTCGTGAAGGAGTAAGATTAGGAAGATTGAGCGACTTGTAGATTGCAAGTGGCATCAAGTTAATGCTAGCACCAAGATCGGCCAAGGCATAGCATTCTTCCATATCTTGAATTGCACAAGGGATCAAAAATTTACCGGGATCACCGACTTTTTGAGGTATGCGATTAAGATAAACCGACGAACAACTAGACTTTTGGTTTAATTTTTCCTTGTTGTTCAACATACTCTTAAAGTTAGCGGCAAATCGAGGCATCATGACCAAGGCATCGGCGAAACTTATATTAAAGTGCAAATCACGAAACATTTTCATAAAAAGCTCAAATTGATAGTTATCGCGCTCTTGTCGTTTCTCCTTCCTAAGTCTCGATGGGTAAGGCAAGGGTGGTGTGGGTTGGGGCATAGGCATAGCCTTTGGAATCTCGGGTTCCAATATGGGTGATGGGTCAACCGTAGGTGTGGCATGAGCGGTACTTTGTGGGCTTGAAATATGCTCCTTTTCGACCACCACCTCGGGTTCTTCCTCAATTTCCTCCACCGTTGGAGTAATTGGTTGAGGAGTCGGTTCTTTAAGTGCCTTACCACTACGTGTGGTAATCACTTTCATCTCTCCCTTCGGGTTTGAAACGGTGTTACTAGGTAGACCACTCGAAGTAGAGGCTTTGTTCACCATGACGCATTCTAAAATTGCATTAAGCTTAGCATCAAAATTATTAAACTTCACATCTTGGCTAGCGGCTTTTTGGTCAATTCTTTGTTCAAGCCTAGCATGACTTTGCTCTATCTTGTTGTTTTGACCTCGAATTTGGTTAGCAAAATCATTTTTCAATTCATTTCTCATGGCTAGATTTTCCTTAATGAAATTAGCTAACTCCTTTGCATTCTTAGCCGTCTCCTTAGCTTGATTAGCCATTTGCTCTTGAATGTTTTCCATAATCTTATCATTTGAAGTAGTGTAATTCAAAAAGTCCAACGGAAGTTCTTTATTATTTTGAAGAGCTTGACTTGCATTTTGAAAATTACGGTTTTGATTTTGATTTTGCAATTGGCTATTACTACTACTCCCTTGATTCCCATAGTTGTTATTACCCTTATAATTGTTCCTTTGATTGCTTTGGTAACCAACTTGATTGTTTCGATAATTGTTAGCATTTTGATTTGGTGAAAAACCCGGTGGAGTCAATTGATTAGTGCGAGGAACTTGACCGTTTTGGTTATAAGTTCCCGCGGCCGCGAAGGCACTCGAAGTGTTACCACCGTTGGTAATGCACTCGGAATAATCGTGAGCTCCACCACAATACATACACGAAACCTCAACCGCTTTAATCGTAGCGGGAGCGGGTTGTTCACCAACTTTAAACTCAACTAACAAGCCTTTCACTATATCAAAAATTTTGTTCTCCAAATTAGCCTCGACTTGGCAAGCATCAACGGTGTGTGACAAACTAGGTGAAGATGAAGACGAAGCCTTACGAACACTAGACGTGCTACGAGGACTATACACCTTAGACCTATTCTCAATAATTACCAATGCTTCCTCGACCGTCTTACACAAGAAATTACCACCCGCGGCGGCATTAAGATAATCACGCTCATGATCGTTCAAGCCATTGTAAAACGTGTCTATTTGATGCAAGTCGGAAAAACCATGATGAGGACATTCGTGCAACATTTCTTTAAACCTATTCCAAGCCGTTGAAAAACTCTCATTATACTCTTGCGAAAACTTTGAAATCTCGTTTTTTAAGTGCGTAGTCTTAGAGGGCGGAAAAAATTGGTTCACGAATTTTGAAACGAGATCCTTCCACGTCAATATAGAATTGGGTGGCTCTTTCTCTAACCAAATTTTTGCGGGCCCCGCTAAGGAATACGGAAAAAGCATCATCTTAATCGAGTCGTTTGAAACATCCTTAAACTTGCACGTGGCGGTGAGACGATTAAATTGGCGAATGTGGTTATGCGGGTTGTCCTTTTCGTCCCCTCGAAACTTGTTGTTTTGAATCATGGACAACAAACCCGTCTTAACCTCAAAATTCTCCGCAAGGATAGCGGGAATCACAATCGCTTCTCCATAACCCCCGGTGGGTGCTTGAAGCAACTCCATCATAGTTCGATTAGCCATGGGTGCTTCTTTCACTACAATGGGTTCGTCAATAGGAGAGTCCTCACTAGTGGGAGTGAGTGATTTGTTTCTTCGTTTACGAGCACGTCTAGCTTTAGAGCGAGTTTGCATAAACGTCACGTACAACGAGAAGGCGAGCAAAGAAGATTCTTTTTGGTATTTTTACTTTTTCAATTTTTTTGTGGTTTTTGATTGTTTTTAACTTTTTTTGGATTTTTTTTGGAATGTATTAAGTAGACCAAAATCTACAAATCTCCTCACTAATCAAATCTCTTGATTAACGAAGCCTCAAGGAATGAAAACGAACACGTGAAGTGAACGTCTTCGATGACTTTAGAACGATGGTGGAACACCAAATCGTTCAAGAGGGTTTAATCAATTGAAACCAAGAAAATATATATGATACTTAGTAATACTTTGGGCGGCAAAACCCTCGATTCACTCTCAAAATCAAATACGCACAAGCAAGCGGAGGAAACGAGGCGGCGCGAAGCACTTAAGAGCCTTTTTCCTTTAGGTCGTGAAATACAACCGCCTTATACCCACCTTATAGTTTGTATTTTCAAGATTAAGCTTCACGAAAGTATTTATCTATTTTTGCCTTTTTCTTTGGTTTGAGATTCGAATACAATGATTGGGTAATGACCTCCCAAGTCAAGGTTGTGATTGCTCACGTATTTGGAGTACTTGTAAATTTATTGTTCTACGTATACAATATAGTAATAATATTCACACAAAAATCAAAAAACGATAATACGTATTAATAGAGTGCTATTAATACAAATACTATTTATGGCTATATATAAAACAACAATGGTTCAATCAAAACACAACACGCCTCCCCGGCAGCGGCGCCAAAATGATGTTGGAGTTTTGCAACCCTTTAGGAAAAGAGAGCAATAAAATAGGGCAAGTGCACGACGATTTAGGAAAACCGTGCGTGAATGACCCTAAGTGAGTTCGTTCTCAAGGAGGCAAGTGCGTTGTGTTAAGAGTTGATTTATGATGTTTGTGATTATGATAATTGAAAAAGAAATGAGAAAGGAAAGAATTGACGGTTACGAAAACTAATTAAACTACGACGAAAAAGGCGTAAACGTAAAACCGTAGAAAATGACAAAAATAAAATTTTTCAACCCAAAAATTAATTATAAGCTAAAACAAGTCTAAAATAATATAAATAAGGAATAAAATCCAATAAAAATATTTTAAAACCTTTTATTAATTAAATATTCAATTTTAAATGCTAATTAAAGCCCTAAAATTAAATATAATTAATCAAAATGTCCAAAATATGATTTTATTGAACAAATAACTTACTTATATTATTTAACAACTAAAAAGTATTTTTTTATGATTTTTAAATACTATTTTTCTATTTTTAAATTACTAAAAACTATTTTAAAATTAAAATAATTATAAAAAATAATTAAATAATGTTAAAAATAATCTACCAATTTTAAAAATCCTATTTAACTCTAATGAACAGTAGAAAAATGAAAAATCTTAAAAAATATTAAATTTCTCACTAAATGACAAAACTAGATTAATTAAAACCCTAATTAACTTAAATTAATTCTAAAAATTTATAAAAAGATGAACAGTAATTAAATTTTAAACCAAAAACCTTAAAATATTATTCTAAGTTCAGAAAAATTGATTAAACTTAAAAATATTACTTTATGGCACTAAAAGACAAAAACAGAAACCTTAAAATTAATTAAAAATAGCTAAATAACCTAAAAATTACTAAATGAACAGTAAATAAAAATTTTATTAATCAGAAAAATCCTAAATTAAATAAGAAAAATAATGGCACTGGTTTCAAGGTCTAATTCCACTTTTTGGTCACTAAAGACAAAAAAATAAGAAAACAGATAGTGACATGTGATGGACTTTTGTCCTTTTGCTCAGCAGTGGTAACAAAGGCACTAGCAGTGGGAAAGGAGTTCCCACTGACAGTGTAAAATTTTGCTTTGATTTTCAATAAGCTTAGGAAAGCTTATCTTGATAGCTTTTTTGGACAATAAGGCACCCTTATACTCTTTGGAGTATAAGGAGTCTGATAAGCACAAAAAACAAGCAGCCACTTAACAAGAATAAGCACAAATTAAGCCCTAAAGTTACTGATTAAGCATCACACAGGTCTGATGAACAATTGCTGATATTTCATGCACAAATCTGAATTTTATGGCCTTATATCTTGGAAATAAGCTCACAAGCATGCATACAAGTAACACACAATGCTCAAATACCCTAAAATCTAGCAACCTACAAAGTTTGATAACAAAATATCTCAAAAACAGTCATTCACAAGCAGATTCTGATTTTGGCTATGTTTTACCCTTTTTAAAAGTGTTTCAAAACCACTCAAACTGAAACCAAAGACCTTATAACACTCCAATATAACATAAGTGATGTTTCTAGACAAGTTTTAACATGCAATTTCATTACAACTGCCTGTTGATTCCTTGACCCAAACACCCCTTAAAAATCAGTAACACAAATTTGAACAAGCAAACCTAAACAACTCTACCCAAATCTGATTCAAAGCTATCTAAACATGCATGTAAACCCATAAGAACACAACTCAAACAACTTAAACACACAATCCAAGCAGATTCACACAAAATCACTTTAGACTACAAATTTTCCAGAAACTTAAAGAACTAAAAGGGAAATGAAAGCTACCTTGTTGGGCTTACTTCCAAGCCCAACAGTGGCTGATAAGCCACCTCCTTACAAGCCCGGGCTTGTGCAGATCAAGTGATTGGGTTAGTTTGAGAGCAAGTGACAAGAAAATGGGTAAAATTGGAACTTGAGTGATCTTTGCTTCCTGCACACCACAAACAACCAAAGAAGAAAGAACAAGCTACTAGTTGTTCAATAAGCTTGGTTTAATAAGCTTATTGAACAGCTTATAGCAGTAAGCTTAATTATAAGTTTCTGAAAAAATTTTGAAAACAAGTGAAATATCAAAAACAAACTTGAGGATAAAAAAATGTTTTAATGAAAACAAACTTGAAAATGTAAATGCTGGAAAAATAAATGGATCACAGTTTCAATGTAGGTTGAAGAAAACTTTTCATTAATTTAAATAAAGTAAAAATACATCAAAACTGGAACAAGAGGGCAATACACATATTGTATGCTCCTTTTATAGCTAGCTAAGAAGATACTAGAAGAACAAAAACCCTAGTTGCTATGATTCCCCAATATACCCCTTGGTCAAAGGTCTTCAAAAATCGTCAAAGTGGCATCTTGTGAGTTTTCAGGAAGCATGTGAGTATGCCAGTGATGAGAACTGATCTTGGCCATTAATTTGAGCTTGGGGAGCACTCAGTTAATCTAAAACGTTGATTTTGTCTCCTTCTTGAAATTGAGGGAAAGGGACGTGAGCAGGGTAGTGGGGTTTGGTGAGCTGGAGGTTGTTTTGAAAGTGGGGAAGTGATGTTGATAGGTTGAATCATCAATCTGGAGGTTCTCATAGATTAACCCTTTGATTAAGAGTTAAATTAAATTAGGGTTTAAGGTTGAAGGTGATGATAAACAGGTGTGTTTAAATCCATTTGGGTGGGTTATGTTTTTAAAAAAACGTGTTTACCACCTTTTTTGTAAATAAACAAGTTTAAGTTAAGAAAGGTTCAAAAGGGTTTGTGATAGGGTCAAAAGAAAGGGTTATGGACTGGTTGGTTTGGGTAGTGGACTGGCAGAGGTGACGTGTCAGTGTTTAAGTGGATGGTGAAGTTATGCTGTCTGGCCCAATTGCCCCCCCAAGGTTCTTTCTTTATCCACTTTGTATAAATTAGCCAAAACTTCTATTTCCTTTGTTTTTTAACTTTCAGCACTTGTCATTTTTGGCACAATGTTTTTGTAAACTTGAAACAAGGACCATTTATGCAATATCTTCATTTTCCAAGGACTGATTTTGCCATATCTTCAAACTTCAAGGCTTTGACTTGTTGGTTGACTTCTTGGAGGACCATATTTGATAATTTAGATTTGATGAGGGACTAAATTTGCCAATTCTTCAAAGTTAAGGGTCCTTTTTGTAATTTTGACAAACTTTAGGGACCAAACTTGTAATTATGAAGATACAAGGGTATAAAGTGTCAATTCTTCAAACTTGGAGGACCAATCTTCAATATTCTTCAAGTCTTCAAGGGTTTTCTTTGGAAAATTCCTTACTAGGGCTTGGTTCATCGTGCGGCTTTGTTTCCCGTGTTCGTTTTTGCGTGATTCTTGTGATCTTTTGTCATTTTCTCAATATCCGTACCTAAATAACACAAGCAACAAACACAAGCATACATTTGGGTATTTTGATGATATTTAATGCATTTTAAGTCCAAAAAGAACGATGAGACCATGTATAAAAGCCGTCTCATCAATTCACTCCATAAATTTGATACAAACTTCAAACACATAGTGTAATTATAATTGAGTGTGATCTTGGACTAAATATTATTGATCAAACAAAAGTCAAAACCCAGGGGTCTGTGTGGCTCTGGCTTTGTTGCCTATAAATACTAAACATTCTCCAAGCTTTACACTCACCTCTCTTCTCTACAATCTCTTCTCTAATCTCATTCTCATTATTGTCTCTTGTAATATACCTCTTACTCTCTTTGAAGACATTTACAAGAATTCTCTACCCAAGCTTTGATCCTTCAAAGTTTACTTGTGTGATTGTATTAAGTGATACATATACAATCAGCATTGTTGTACTCATCCATCTACTACTTGTGTAATAGTGTGGTTAGTATTTTGGTCCTCAAAATAAATAGTAGGAAGGGACTTGTTGTACCCATGTGAAAGAACACGACATCTTAGCTTAGGTGTCGGTAAATATTATAAGCAATGAGTAAGGATTTCTCCACAAGTCTAAAGAAGGTTGCTGACTAGTGAAAGTCGAACTCTCGAGTGGATACTCTAGGAGTGGAAGTAGGGGCAATATAAGTAAGATCTTGCTAGCGCGAACCACTATAAATCACTTATGCATTGTGGTTTGATTTACTCTTCGTTTATCTCTATTACTTACTCTACTACAACTCAATCATATTGGATCTATATATCATCACTATTCACATATAAACTTTCAAATAAGTTAAACTAATCGGAACCAACTTGCTTAGCTCAGTTGGCCACCAAGGTTCCATTAAGTGGTTTCCTTGGGGAAGGTTTCCTCGAGGTCTGGGTTCAAGACCTGCCAAGGGCCTTTCAGGCGAAGCGGATAGGAGTCTAACATAACTAGGCGAGGGTTCGAAGAAGACATTCTTTCGCTTGAATGTCATTGCACGATTCGACCCACTAACCACTAACATTTACCGTTCTAAAAAAAAGTTAAACTAATCAGTAAAACTATTCAACCTCCCTCCCGCTTCTAGTTTTCCACATATGCTATTGTGGATGATGGTTGAATGGTTAAGTGTTGCTTGAGTATGAAAATATAATCAGGAAGCTATGGTATTGGTGAACTTGGTTATGTAGATACACCGTCTACATTCATATGTGTGTTTGAGACTAACACTAGATACGTGAAAAAGATATGATTGGTTAGAGATATTTTGCTTCAGAGAAGCTTTGTTGTTTTGGATCATTAGTCATGTGTTTAGAAATGTTTTGTTCTTATATTGCAAGTCTCTGCATGGTTTGTATATTTTAGAATTGTAACTTTTTACTCAGTAAGGCAAAATGTTTTGTAAGAATTTTCTATGTTTCAAACATCAATTTTTTTAGTCAATAATAAATTTTAAAAATTTAAATATTTTTAAAATTAATAAAACTAAAAACTATTTTATTTCTAAATTGGTTAAAAAATAAAAAAAGTTGATAAAAAAATTTGATTAAAAAATATAGAAATTAGAGGTGACAAATCTTATCCAATATGTAAATAATGAGCACTTTTTGGCACTAGTAGTAAAATTAGTGCACCTTTTGGGGCATCAATACCAACTAATGGGCACTTTTTGGCACTAGTTGTAATCTAATGGACACCTTTTGTCAATAGTTGTAAACTAATGGACACTTTTTAGCACTAATTGTAAACTAATGGGCACTTTTTGGCATTAGTTTTAAACTAATGAACACTTTTTGGCACTAAGTTGTTAAGTTAGACTTTTTGCCCATCCATAATTAATTTTACGTTTTTCAGTAATTTTACGTTTTCGTTAGTATATTTACGTTTTCGTCAGTAAACTTACGTTTTCGTCAGTAAACTTACGTTTTCGTCAGTAAACTTACGTTTTCGTCAGTAAACTTACGTTTTCGTCAGTAAATTTACGTTTTTGTTAGTAAATTTACGTTTTCGTCAGTAAACTTACGTTTTCGTCAGTAAACTTACGTTTTGTCATTATTTTTACGCTTTCGTCAGTAAATTTACGTTTTTGACAGTAAATTTACGTTTTAATCAGTAAACTTACGTTTTCGTCAGTAAATTTACGTTTTCGTCACTAAATTTACGTTTTCGTCAGTAAACTTACGTTTTCCTCAGTAAACTTACGTTTTCGTCAGTTAACTTAAGTTTTCGTCAGTAAACTTACGTTTTCTTCAGTAAACTTACGTTTTCTTCAGTAAACTTACGTTTTCGTCAGTAAATGTACGTTTTCGTCATTATTTTTATGTTTCCGTCATTAGTTTTACGTTTTCGTCAGTAAATTTACGTTTTCGTCATTAAATTTACGTTTTAATCAGTAAACTTACGTTTTCGTCAGTAAACTTACGTTTTTGTCACTAAACTTACGTTTTCGTCAGTAAACTTACGTTTTCGTCAGTAAATTTACGTTTCCGTCAGTAAACTTACGTTTTCGTCTGTAAACTTACGTTTTCGTCAGTAAATTTACGTTTTCGTCAGGAAATTTACATTTTTGTCAGAATTTTTACGTTTTCGCCAGTAAATTTACATTTTTGTCAGTAAACTAACGTTTTCGTCAGTAAATTTCTGTTTTTGTCAGTAAATTTACGTTTTCGTCAGTACTTTTACGTTTTCGGCAGTAAATTTACTGATGAAAACGTAAATTTAATGACGAAAACGTAAATTTACTACCAAAAACATAAAAATACTAACGCAAACGTAAATTTACTGACGAAAATTTAGTTTACTGATTAAAACGTAAATTTACTAACGAAAACGTAAATTTTCTAACGAAAACATAAATTTAATGACAAAAACGTTTAAAATAATGACGAAAACGTACATTTATTGACAAAAACGTAAATTTACTGAGGAAACGTTAATATACTAACGAAAACATAAGTTTATAGAGGAAAAAGTAAGTTTACTGACAAAAACGTAAGTTTACTGACGAAAACGTAAGTTTACTGTTTAAAACGTAAATTTACTGACGAAAACGTAAATTTACTGACGAAAACGTAAGTTTACAGACGAAAACGTAAGTTTACTGACGAAAACGTAAGTTTACTGATTAAAACGTAAGTTTACTGACGAAAATGTAAATTTACTGACGAAAACGTATGTTTACTGATGAAAACGTAAATTTACTGACGAAAACATAAATTTACTGACGAAAACGTAAATTTACTGACAAAAATCTTAGTTTACTGATGAAAACGTAAATTTACTGACGAAAATCTTAGTTTACTGACGAAAACGTAAGTTTACTGAGGAAAACGTAAATTTACTGACGAAAACGTAAATTTACTGATGAAAACGTAAGTTTACTGAGGAAAACGTAAGTTTACTGACGAAAACATAAGTTTACTGATTAAAACATAAATTTATTGACGAAAACGTAAAAATACTGATGAACACGTAAAAATAATGACGAAAACGTGCGTTTACTTACGAAAAAGTAAGTTAATTGATGAAAACGTAAGTTTACTGACGAAAACGTAAGTTTACTGACGAAAACGTAAGTTTACTGACGATAACGTAAATTTAATGACGAAAATGTAAATTTGTTGACGAAGACGTAAATTTACTGACGAAAACGTAAGTTCACTGACGGAAACGTAAGTTTACTGACGAAAAGTAAAAAATACTGGCGAAAACTAAGTTTTAATAATTGGTCTCAAATTACAATATCCTTTATTTTGCCCGTTTGCCCTATGCCCGTTTGTCCCACGCCCGTTTGGCCCGCGCCCGTTTAGCCCGTACCGTTTAGCCCGCGCCCGTTTAACTTAAAATTTAAAAATAGCCCATTTAATCCGTGCCCGTTTAGCACGTGCCCATTTTGCCCGGTGCCCGTGCCCGCCCGCCTGTTTTATCACCTCTAATGAAAAATATACATGCTATATTTGTGTAAAATAAAATCTAATAAAAAAAAACAAAAAACAATACACAAAAACTTGACACTCCCTCCGTCACAAATAAATGTTTATTTTGACTTTTATCGGTATTTTTTGTTCAATTTTTATCGTAAATATTTATATGTGTATTAATAATAATAAATGCCTCTTGGTCTAGCGGTATGTGAGTGGCCCTCTAACCTTAAGGTTGTGGGTTCAAGTCTCAGTGGAGACATGTGAGATAGTTAGTGTGAGTTGTAAAAAATGCCGTTCCAAAGAAAAAATTATAATATTTATGGTAAAAATTTAACAAGAAAAACCACATAAACACTTATTTAAAGAGGAAAGAATATATTAGGCTGGGGGAGTGGTGATAAAAACCCACTGGTGGGTCGGAGGTGTCAAAAACCCACGCGTGGGTTATCAAGAATCCCACAATCCCACCTCAAAAAGCCACGCGTGGGTTGCTGTTCCCAGTGCAAAAAAAACTCGCTACAGGTGAGTTTCTCACCCTTCGTTATACTCACTTGTGTGGGTCCAGCTTATTTCACAAATGAAAAGAAATGAAAAGAAAATAAAAACCTGGTGCTGCTTATTTTTGATGAAGGCGCAGAAGAGAGGGGAAGAAGACGGCTGAAAAAAAAAAACCTTCCTTTTTTTAGTGGGTTGATTATAAATGGGCTTTTTTTAAGTGGGCTAAGCTTATTAGTTGGACTTTATAAATGGTTTTGGTAAAATTCACAATTTTATAAATAACAATAAGTGATTTAAAGTTTAATTAATTTTTATAAATTGTTTTTAGTTTAAGAATAATATATAAATAAATAAAAGTGATAGTGGAAAAATGAGGTGGTGGGTTTTTTTTTTCTTTAAGAATTTTGAAATGTGAGTTTTGAGTGGGTTAGTGAGAGGAAAGAGAAACCTGAAGTGACGCTGAGGTGGCAGTTGAATTTTCTTGCACAACTCCCGCAGCCTTTAGAATGATAAATTTTGAAAAGGGCTAAGTACCAAAAGAGACACAAGTACACTACATGGTCCCCTATCCAGACTTTTTTTTTCAAAATTTCAACTGATCGACCCACTTAGAATTTTGACACGTACACAACTGATCAACCTACTTTATTTCATATTTAATTTTTGTTTGACCCGCTAATACACTTTAAATTACACATATACCCTTATTCTTTAACTCTTTTTATCATCCCTACCACCCTATTACCACCACCGTTATCACCGCCGCTGCCACCATCGCCACCACCACCACCACCACTGATCATCTCAAAAATTTTCTCAGAATTATATTCAGAAATCCTACCATCGATCACGATTAAAAACTTCGGGAACCTGAAAATTTTTCTTAGAATTATATTCAGAAAGTAAAAGCAAAGACTGATTTTCAAATTGTATAAAGATTAAAAAACGTACTTTTTGTTTGCTATCTTTTGATTTTCTTTCAGGTAAAGAGGGACTGGCCCCTTCAGAGAACAGACAGTCTCCGAGATCCTCTAAATAACCTCTAAGATCTGCAGGTGAAATGGTAGATGACGATTTCTGTTTAACACATACAACATCTTGACCTCCAACACCCATCCCTACTATAATGTGGGTCCTGTAAGTCTGAATAAACCTGCCATACATATACATACATAATAAGCATCAACAAGAAACCAACTCCAAACTGTGATCAAATTTCGACACATATTTATCTCAAGTGCATGAGATCGACTACTTATTCTACAAGTTCTTTCTACCTGGCTAATAATGCTGGATTCCAGTGAGTAGGAACGACCTTCTTTACTTTTTCTCGAAGTACTAAAGGAGATGATGTAAGATGCAAATAATACAAGGATATAAAGTACGCATCAAACGCAAGATGTTTGGCATCTGCAGCATCATTTAACCATGTTCCGGTTAAATCAAATAACGCATTGAAGTACCCTGAAGGCACTTTTCCTTGTACCGATGCTTTTTGATTTAGTAATTCTGACATCTGAAACACAAGTTAAATGATGATTTTTGATTCAATGTCATCTAGCCTTCTAGCCCATGGACTCAGATTTGATCAGTGGTGGTGGTGGTGGCGGCGATGGTGGCAACGTCGGTGATGACGGTGGTGGTAATAGGGTGGTAGGGATGATAAAAAGAGTTAAAGAATAAGGGTATATGTGTAATTTAAAGTGTATTGGTGGGGCAAACAAAAATTAAATATGAAACAAAGTAGGTTGATCAGTTGTGTACGTGTCAAAATTCTAAGTGAGTTGATCAGTTGATAAAAAGTACAATTTTTTTTTTAGAATTTTAAAAATAAAAATCTGGATAAAAAACCATATAATGTACTTGTGTCTCTTTTGGTACTTAGCCCTTTTGAAAAAGCCCAATTTGAAAAGAAGAAGATACCGAAAAAGCAAAAGATAAAAACGCGTGGATTCTTTGACCACGAGGTACGCACATCACAAATACCTTCCTCCTCTTTTCTTGTAAACAAATCCACCTAACAACCAATCTCATCAAAACCCCCAAATCAATCTCCGATCTCAAAAAAAAGAAAAAAAATGGCACTTGAATGGGTAGTCCTAGGCTACGCAGCAGCAGCAGAAGCCGTAATGATCCTCCTCTTAACCCTCCCAGGCCTAACCGCTCTCCGTAAAGGCCTCATCTCCGTCACCACCTCCCTTCTAAAACCCTTCTTATCAATCGTCCCCTTTTGTTTGTTCTTACTCGCTGACATCTACTGGAAGTATGAAACTAGGCCCAGCTGTAACGACTCTGACAACTGTTCTCCTAGTGAGTTTTTAAGGCATCAGAAGAGTATCATGAAGAGCCAGAGGAATGCGCTTTTGATTGGGACTGCTCTTGTTTTTTATTGGATTTTGTATTCGGTTACCAAGCTTGTTGTCAAGGTCGATGTGTTGAGTGCCAGGATTGAGAAGCTCAAGAATAAGGAGTGATTGTGGGTTTCGTAGATCCGTGCGATTTTATCGGCGTTTTGTGTTTATGTTATAGTTAATGTTTAATGTTGTTTGAATTTGAGGCCTGTCATGTACTATGGATTTGTCGTGTTATTCGGATCTTTTTAGGTTTTGTTTAATTAAACGTGTTGTGTTATTAGTAGTTTTAATGATCTAACTGATTTCCTGAAACGTGTGTGATGGTTTAAATTATTTTACCCTTGTTAGTCGACTTGCATTTATAGATATGTATAGAGTCCGTTTATTGATAGAGTTTGAAAGGTGTAAAACCCCGTTTTAGAATCAATTGACTGTAAAAGGGGATAGTTGTTTTGGTTTAAGTTAGTTCTCTAGGAGTAGATGAGAGTGCTACTCAGATGTTATATAAGCAATGTGCAGAACTTACTATCTTAGATCTGACTTGCTATTCGGATCTTCTTAGGTTTTGTTTAATTTTGAGATGTTTTGTGTGTTATGTTGCTACTACTTGTTAGTGTTGTTGTTTGTTATTTGAATCTAAGGCTTCATGAACTCTAACGATTTTAGGGGAAGTGAAATTGATTTGAGTTGTTATATGGATCATATCTTGTACTTTGTAATGGATGGATGTGTTTTTCTGATCATCGTTTTGTTATCAATCAGCCTAGTTTGGAATCCTGAATTAAGTGTATATTGACCGTGACTCTATTCACTTGGTTCTTGTTAGTGTATAGATATCAGAAAATGTGGGCTTATGGATATGTTTATGGGTAATCTTTCTAGCTAATCTATTTAGTTGCTCTTTTAGCTACAGCTTCTTAACTGAAAACACTTTTAGAAATCGTTAACATAGGAAGTGGGTTCTTGTAGTTGGATTTGATTTGTCAGTAGGAGAGTGCTACTCATATGTTAATCAAGCAATGTGCAGAACTTGGACATTGAGAGCTTAGGTGAATTATAGTACTATCTTAGATCTGAGAAGAGTAAGGGGGAGTTTTTTTTATCCTAGTTACAGTTTGTTGCTTAATCGCCTAAGTATATGAATTAAGTACAGAAGAATTACACAGTTTGATTTGTCGCGATTTATGGTTTCTGTCATAAGTTTACAGATGTTAGATAAGTTTCCCTTCCTTTTCACATATCAGTTGCTCTAGATTTAAGACAGTTTCAGTGCCCTAAACCTCACTAGTGTTTTTCGTGTTCAATTAAGAGTATAATCGCAAGGTCACTGGATTGTGTCGATAGTAAACTATGTATGATTGCATAAGGAATAAGGATGGATTCATAGTGATTAGGCAACATATGATACTGTTTTTTTAGGATACTGGTGGGTTCTGGAGAACAAATGATACTGGTTGGTCCAGTTTGGGCGGAAGTGGTTATTCAAGCCGGTTCAATAGATGGCTAGATGCTGTGAATTAGGAAATCAGGCCTTTCTTTTTAATCTGATTGACAATCTTAGTTTTTTTTTTTTGAACGGCAAATGTTAGTGGTTAGTGGGTCGAGTCGTGCGAATGTCTTCTTCGAACCCTCGCCTAGTTATGTTAGACTCCCTATCCGCTTCGCCTGAAAGGCCCTTGATAGGTCTTGAACCCAAGACCTCCAGGAATCCTTCCCCAAGGAAACCATTTAGTGGAACCTTGGTGGCCAACTGAGCTAAGCCAATTGGTTATGACAATCTTAGTTAGTTGCCACCTATCTCTCTGCTTATTCCTTTTTTTTAATCTTTTTTTAAAGACCGCTTCAACATGGAGTTGCTAATTGAAGTAACTCACACAGTGGAGAATTTTGGAACACTGTTTGTTTACTGTGGTTATAATCTGGTTTAGATGGAGGGGGTGGAACAAGATTTGTATAATCATTGTGATTGTGATGGTCATGTACTCTTGTCTGATGGTATTAGATGGGAATGCTGGTCGGCGTTTGATCCATGTTTATTGCTAAACAATTGAAATATTGTCTCATTTCTTGTCTGATGTGCAATGTTATACTGCTTTGTGATGGAACCTTACCAGTTAAACTTGCAGATCCTCTTTGCATTTTGTCACTGAGCACTGTTCAAGTAAAACTGACTCCTGGGCCAGCAGCATGGTTTGTGCTGTTTGTTATATAATGCATTTTTCATCTATCCAGGTTAATTTGAAAATTATGTGAGATTATTGGATAGGCTGATAATTATATAAGTTGTTGCATATCTTTATATAGTTAGGGTAAAACCTCAGTAGTCATCGTTAGTTATCCCCACTATTGATCAAATAGATGTTGCACGACGATTGTTAAGCGTGTTTTGAGACAATTCACATGCCTTCGCCTGCGTTCAGTGTGAAGCTTAAGAGATGTTGATGTTCTTTTTATTTGCAGCCCTAGAAAACTATTCTTGTTATTTCACTTCTTGGAATCTTATCATTCCCTTGAACCTTGTATGCATCATACAATTCCTTCAAGCATAGACGTATAGTTTGAACTTTGTCTAAGAAGATGGTATTTTGTCTCAGGGTATTATTTGGGTGGGCTTTTAGGGTTTCTTTTGTTTTAGATGGGGGCTGATCTTAATTGTTGGTCTAGAAATTCATACGGCGGAGCCATAAAAATTTTGGTCGGAAGAGCAAACTTTGATAAATTTTTGAAACTATACTACTAAAGAGGCAGATTACAAAAATAGCAAATTATTTTAAAAATTTTACAATATTTTTCTTTTCTAGGAGCATGTGCCCTCTTGACCTCTCTTAGTCATTGCGCCAGTTAGGGATGACAAAAGCACTCGTAACCAATGACGCCAGTTAGGGATGGCAAAAGCACCCGTAACCAATGAAAAAATTCGAAACTTGAAATGATTGAGTCGGGTTTGGAGTCAGGTTGTCGGGTTTGGATTCGGATTCGGTTTGGGATGTTTTATTTTTCGAGGGTACAGGTTTGGGTTCGGGTCCTAGTATTGCCCGCCTCGTTTACCCGTTTACCAAAATCCATACTGTTTTTATTGCTATTTTATATGATTTTTAAATTTGTGCGAAATAGTAGAAGATTGTTAAACAAACGAAATGCTTATAGCATATTTATATTTTGTAACTTTAAATAAAAACAATAATTTATTCGATACATTAAATCGCATGATATGATATTGATTCCACGGACTGTACAAAATCTCTACCTTGGTGGGAAAGCCTTGGTAGAGAGGGAGAACGTGGATTTTGACTTGGAACAAGTCATTCTCTTGCCATATCTTCATCGAAATGTACGCGAAGGGTACATGCCTTCATGTGGCGGATTCCCATACTGTTAATCATCTCGAAAATGATTTTATGACACTCGAAGATACTCGGAGATTTGTATATGAGTTTAGGTAGTAAATCCCTTTCGAGGTCGAAGAGTATGTCGTCGGCTCGAACTAGAGGGTACGTCATCAATTACAAAACTAGCATTAGAGATTTAGAGCAGCGTATCTAAAGTTTAAGGTTATTGAGTTTTAGTTAGAAGTAATTATGGAGTGACTAGGAACACGCAATAACTGACGCTAGGGATGGCAACGGGCTGGGATTTAGTGAACCCGTGTACCCGCACCCGTTTATAATATCCAACCCGCATCCGTCTCAATACCCGAAGGATACCTGATTAGTATTATCCATCGGGTTTTCGGTTTTTACCCGAGAGTATCTACAGTTAAATTTCGTTGGACATAATTGTGCGTATAAAGATAAGAAAAACCAATGAAAAACAATCAAAATAACCTTATATATATTTTTATAAGTTTTTAGAAGATAAAGAATAGTAAATCTCTTAAAAATATAGGACGCCCTTACGTTCATCGTTTATGTGTTAAGGACTTGTGCTAGCTTATTTAATCAACTATAAATAGTTAGACACTCCTTCAGGTTTATTGTATGCTCTACACACACTTATCTCATTTTCTAAGTGATTATCATATCTAAACACATACTTACTCTCATGTCGAAGGTGATTCCCAGGGTCCGTCTCCTGTACCTCACTTAAAGTAGTGTACCAACGACTTGGCTAAAACCCTACAATCTCATCAAATACCTTCGATCCCCCATCGAAGCCTGGAAATGTCAAATATTGCACAATCACGTGTGCCATCCATGGGATACGCTACTAATAATCCCGTCTAATCCAAGCCCATAGCTACTAAAACAAAAACGCCTACTTTTTTGGCGATGACTCAAGGAAGGGGAAAAAGACCACCTCTTGGTTTTTCGACACTATCCTCTCTCCCTCATCTCTCTTGATGAGGTCATCTTATACACTTTTTCAGGATAATTAACCTACATACTTGTGCAAATGTACTCTAAGTACGCCTTAAATTCTTTCTTTTTATGACTAGCATTGTGTGAGCACCTGGATGAAATGTACGTGATTTGGGCTCATTTAGGAAGAAATGAGGCAACAAAGAAAATTCAAGAACAAAACGGAGTTTGGTGACCAGGTTCTGGGCCGACGCTAAAATTTCTTCTTGGCGCAATCATGATCATCAAATGACGACGTCACACATTTTGGCAGCGTCGTCACAATAAGGTTGTGGGAGAAACCCTAATATCAAAATTGACAGGATGACGACGTCACACCTTGAACTTGACTCTGTCAACGCATACTTTGCAGTTATCATAGCCAAATTATAGGGTTTCCTAACCGGTTTATACTCATTGTTACTCATGTTCAATTGAAGTGAAGTTTCTATGCCATTTAATTATTCAATATGTCTACATTGTGGAAAATAGAAGAGGGGTTGACTAGTTTACCAGTTACAATTATGTTTTCAAAATTATTTGCTTATTAAAATATTAGATTCGATTTAATATTAATTCTACTACCAAGAAATATGAAACACAAATAATAACAAGTAACTATAAATTTAGATGACAAGTAAATAAAAAGCAAGAGGAGAAGGGAAGGAACAATCAAATCACAAGACCGAGATTTATAATGGTTCGGATACGAAGCTCTTCTTCGCCCTACTCTACTCCTCGAGTACCCGACTCGAGATTTCACTATGTCCACAAGCTCCCTTAAAGGCGGAGAAAACCGTATACACATCTCTTACTAAGTTAACCGACGCTAAGCTAAATGTCAAGTCCTAATCTTATCCAGAATTTATCTGCACTCTTACTTCCTTTCCCAGGAAGTATTCTTACGATCACTTGATCTTTCTACTACACACTTACACCAGATCACAAGTATTTCAACACATTGGAAATACTTTTACAAATAACAAGAATATCTACACTACAAGTTTTCACAAGATCACACAAATTGATGTATGTATTTCTATACACGTTTTAGGAAAAACGCGTACGTGGCAAGTATTAAACTCGACGATTTAGGAAAACCGACAAATCGAATAAGTACGAGTTCGTTCTCGAAGGAGGTGTATATGTATTAGGCCAATTATATAAAAATAAAGTTTGGATTAGTGTCGTTTTTGGGTTTAGAAAGAGAAAATTAAAAGACGAGTCACACTACGATTAAACTACGACGAATGACGTAAAAACGTAAACGTAAATACGTAAAATGCGAAGAAATTAAAAACTAATGCTAATAAAAATTTAAAAATTAAAAATAAGTCTAAAATAATATAAATAAGAATAAAAATTCAATAAATAAATTTTAAAACCTTATATTAATTAAATATTCAATTTTAAATGCTAATTAAAGGCCTAAAACTAAATATAATTAAGAAAAAGTCCAAAATATTATTTTATCAAACAAATATCTTACTTATATTAATTAAACACTAAAAGGTATTTTTCCTAAAATTTTGAAACTATTTTTCTATTTTTAAAATGCTAAAAACACTTTTTAAACTAAAATAATCATAAAATATAATAAAATAATGAGAAAAATATTTTTAACTTTTAAAAAAAATCCTAAATTACTTATCTAAATATGAGAAAATGAAAAAGTTTGAACAAAAGTAAATTTTACCCTAATAAGACAAAAATAGTTTATATAAAAAGTAATTTAGACTTAAAATAATTCTAAAAAATGATTAAATAAAGGGAAAAATGAAATTTCTTTTCTAAAAAACTTAAAATGCTTAACTAAAAATAGGAACATTGGAAAAACATAAAAACACAACTTTTTACCACTAAAGACAAAGACATAATTAAATAAAACTAATTTAAACTAAAAATAATTAGTTTGATGGTGGTTTTTGGTACAAGAGGCACCCCCACAACCAGTTGGGTTGTGGGGAGTCACAACAAGCAAATCAACAACAACAAGGCACACAAATTGGCTAAAAAAGGTTACTGATGAACTATATGGGGTCTGGTAGAGTGTTGCTGGTCTATTTAGCACTTAGGTGAGATTCAAAAGGCTAGTTTAGCTTACAAAAACATCTCCAAACTGATCCTCAAGCACCTAAGACCCTATATGACCCTAAGAACTATATGATCACCAGATTTTATGGCTCTAAACACTATATCAAATCCTTAGTATACCTAAGCTTATCTATGGTTGTTTTTATCCAATATTTTGAACATAAAAATTCTATTTTTTTTCCTATATTACTTTAACCTAAACACAAACTAGTAAAAATGGACTAAAAGAAGATTGCTCAACCCAATATAAGTGACTCTTTTGTTACCTAAGTCACTTATATAAACAAAGCCAAACACCCCTTAATAGACTGATGAATAAACTTAACAAAGCTAAAGCATTACAAATCAACTAAAAACTACCCAATCCTATTCTAACATGCAAATAATAATCAGAGAACACCAAATAACATTAAATCAATCAATCAATCACCAAATCACAAACATCACCACAAAAATACACCTATCTATTAACAAAGAGGGTTCAAGCCCTGGAAATATACCTTGTGAGACCCACATCCGGGCCCTACTATGGCCGAGGCCATCTCCATGTTAGATAAAAAGGTGAGGCTTATGGGCATATGGAATGGCTTGTTTGAAACAGTAGGACTACAACAATCCTTACCCAAGAAAGACTACAACAGTCTTGGTCTTGGGTGTATATCTTGAAACTGTGAATGAGCTCAAAACAACATCCAAACTACAAGCTTAAAAAGCTGCTCACAAGCTGATGTCAATCAGCTTGTGGGTGGCTTTTTAAACAGTAAGTACTTAAGAAAAAAATATAGTCAACAGATTTTCATAAAAAAAAGTATTTTTGGAACCAACTTTTGCAATTCATGAAAAGTTACAAGAGACAAACAAAAAATAACTTATGAAGGGATTGAGAAGCTGCTTTAGTTTTCAAGTAAACCAGATTCTAACCACCCCACAAGGATCTCAAAAATTCCAAACAACTTATTGATTGAAAATTTTGATGAACAGAATTTATAAAAGCCTTTGATTAAACTTGCAAGAAAATTGAAAGGTATTATACTAAAACAGTTAAGATAAATATGGAACTCAGAGTCTTGTAAGCTTAGAAAGCAAAACTTTAACTATTCAATAACTTTGGAAAAATTACAAGAAATCTGGAACAAGTATAAGGGACACAAGTCGCCACTTATATAGTATAAAGAGGAAGGTTCTAGTCTAACATAAACCCTAGTTGCTAATTTCCTGAAAATCCCTTGAGTCAAAAGTCTTCAAAATCGTCAAAAGGGAGTCATGTGATGCGAGGCTGTTGAGAGCTGGTAATTTTGATCTTAAACCGTTGAGAAATTACTTTGGGACGAAGTCTTGCAATATGAGTCGTTGATTGGACTGAAGATTCGAGTTTTGCCATTTTTAGTGAAGCAGGGGACACTCGTGGCGCCCTTTTGGGTCACGGGGTGAGGTTTAGTGTGAGTGGGTTTTAATGAGAGAGTGGTAAATTGTTGATCTAGAATTAATTGAGGGAAAACACTTTGATTTGTGGGGTTTGGGGATTAGGGTTCATTGGGTTTGATTAAGGGTGAATTAGGGGAGGAGGGTGAACAGTGGGTGTTAACTGCCCTATTTTAATATATAAAACGAATTCAAAAATCTCTTAATTAATATTAAACAGGGGTTAGTGGGGTGACGTGTATAGGTGATGTGGCTGGGGGTGATAAGGTGTAGGGATTTGGTTGGTTGGTGAAGTTTCAATGTCTGGCCAAACCAGTCCCTAGACTCCCATAAAATAGTCATAACAAGTTTCCCAGCTAACAAACTCTTTTCCCTTTGTTATAAACTATTGTCTAATTATAATAACAATCCATGTCTTTAGTGAAACCATGAATAAGGACTAAACTTGCATTTTTAATCTTTACAGCTTTTCTTGTCAAGTCTTGATGCTTTAGGGACCCCAATGTAAATAATGATCAATGACGGGTATAAAGTGACAATTCTTCAAAGATGAGGGACCACAGTTGTCAATCTTCAAAACTTCAAGGGTATTTTTGAAATATCCATACTTGGGTCTGGTTCTTTGTGCGATTTCGTTTCCCGTATTCGTTTTTGCTTGATTCTTCTAATCTTTTGGTGAATTCGCGATATCCGTACCTAAAATACACAATGAACAAACACAAGCATATTTTGGGGTATTTTATGATTTTTAAAGCGTTTTAAGCCCGTTTTGGACGATGAGACTATGTATAAATGCAATATAATCACTCCCCCATACTAAACCATTGTCGTGTCCCCACACAATGCTAGAATTAAGTATCGTAGCACTTCCAAAATTCATTTTTAGGTTACATTTATTGAAAACGTAAACTTAAATAAACTACTACATGTGTTTTAGACATAATGTATTGTTTTCATCACAAAATGGGACGTTTAGGATCATAGAATAAGAATACGTGAATGCTTCGTTAGAAATAATTTTGTCGTCCTCGATTTTCACCCAATTCCATGCTAAGCGTGAAACAAGATCATTGTCATTATAAGTTAGTAATGCTAACACTACTCATATGTTTTAATCACGTACTTAGACTCCATTATTCCTAAGGTGTATATCTTATATTTTATTTTTATTTTATTCACGAGGATACATCATTGACTTATGCGTGAATAGAGATTAAGTCCAAAAATAGAGCCTTAATGGTGTAACCAAAATCATAGAATTAATAATTCATCCTAATAGACAACGATGTCAAAAAATTAAGTCAACAAAAAGGATAGATAAACACGGTTTTATAACGGTTTTGAACATGAGACTTATTACCATGAATTTTATGACCTACCTCATACTCGGTGGCTTTGATTATCATGGTTTACCTCCATCTTTTATTCAACTTCGCCATGGAGCTTTTATTATGACTTCGGTCTTGCCCTTGTCTTTTATTTAACCTCGCCATGAGGTGTTTATTATGACTTGACGTATATCCTCACGCTAAAGCGAATTTTGGATCTCTAAGGCTTCAAGATTTAAGACATTCACTTTCAATTTTCGCATAGATTTTTCGGCCTTGTGAGCTTCAAAATTTTGCTTGATTTAGGTGAAGAGGAACTTAAATTATTATTGGGGGAAGCCTTTGATTATTCGGGTTGCCAATACTTCAAAATCGTGACGCTGGCGATTCCTTAATGTTTTCCCAATTTAATTACATGGAAGCTACTAAACAAATTAGAAACCAACAATAGAGACTAAACCGCTAAATCAATATTTATTAACAATTTATTAATAAAAGCGTAGGGAGAAAAAGCAAATAATTAAAATACATGAGTTTTTGAAAGAATACGAGTATTCTACGTTTAGCATAGTAAGTTATAATTAACGCTATCATTCTCGTCCTCAATTTAATGAGACTTAGCCTAATATAGTTAAGGAATCGAAGCTAAGTGCTTAACACACACGGTCGAGTAAAAAATTACTCTTATTCTCACCATAGGAAAACCTACATTCGTGTCTTAAACACTTATGAAAAACTAGAAAAATTTTAAAATTTGGCCATTTTTAGCCTTATTTTGCATAATACGATAACAAAAAGATGAAAATTAGATTGCGCAATGACGAAAGCAAGGTGAAGTATCTACTCACCCCCATACTAAAACTAAATATTATCCTCCATGTTTCGAGTCGAGGGGTGAAACACCCCCATACTAGAGACGAAAGTCGAATGCTTAATCTCGAGCATGGAAAGGGTAAAACGAATAACCTAAAAGCCGTTTATGAATTATGCTAATAAGATAAACGTTAGAACATAAAAGGATATCATCAGATATCGTAATCTCCAAAGGCAACGATTGAAGCTCGAGTGATCCGTAAAACGAACACGAGAGGCTTCAATGATGACAGTGAACCTAATAAATCACAATCACAAAGAACCACAAAAAAAGTTTGGAAGAGCACAAGTCCCCTCGTTACACTATTAGAAAGCAATAATATGTACAAGGATAAGCATGAGAATCCCCCACGAGGCACCTTGTTTTTGGTAACCGAGTCAAAAGCTTGACTCGAATCCCATAAATGTGATCATTTAGGGATAATCATGGCATGGTCATTTTTGGTGGGGCTTACATGATAAACAAGGCCCAAAAGAAACCGATATTAAGGACTAAGTCCTTTGATGATGCAAAATACCAGGATCGAAGATGGCGTCCTCGTTGTCATGGGATAAACGAAACAACGCCACTTCAACATGTGCTAGAACCCCAAAGGGGTAGAAGAAAAGAGATGAGAAGTAGAAAGGTGGGACAATGGGTGGGCACTAAAATAATGAGCTACTCGAGGTAGACTCACACCAAGCAAACGAAAGGATTATCCATTTATTGCATCGGTGGAAGACCGAGATTTCCCTTTACAAGCAATTTCGGGATCGAATATCTCGTCCTCGGTGGAGAAATGTGAGGGAACATAAAGGGCTTCCCCCACAATAGATCCACACGACGTATCGTCAAAAGGAGTAGACGAGCTCGTAGCACTTAAATAACGATGTGATGATGGAATTAAACTTGTAGAAAAATCTTTTAAATCCATTATAAAATCTTCTCCTTTTTTATCGTTTTTAAACTTTTATGAAAACTCGATTTAATTATGTCGAAAATATTAGGCGTTTCAAACTCAATATAAGTCACGCTAAAAATCCTCACATTTAAGTCGCGGTTAGGGGGTGGTGGATTGTGTAAGTTCTCAAAACGTTTATCGACAAAGAACACCGCCCCCTCGGGGTCAACATATTCGTCATCCTCATGAACGTCGATCTCTTTGATTTCTTCATCATAGATAGGCTTGTCAAACCACGGTTTGTCATTCCCC